>ONZH01019516.1:0-37951 GCA_900303285.1 Rhinella marina
GTGGTTCTGTGGGCCAAGTAGTGGGGGAGAGGAGGCGAGCAGGCAGCTTGTCCAACACTGGCAGGAGAACGCTCTCCATGGCCTTTGCCAGTTTTATGTCACCCAAGCAAGACACTGTCACCTGACCCCAGTCTAGGCAGAGTAGGGGGGAGCTGTACAGAAAGATAGTGAGGGAGTACCTAGCTGACCATACCAACGTCCTGCGTGATCACTCTGCTCCATACAACTACTGGGTTTCAAAGCTGGACACGTGGCCTGAACTGGCGCTGTACGCCTTGGAGGTGCTGGCCTGCCCTGAACCCAGCAGGGGTGCCACCACTACCAGCCTAACCACCACCAGCATGCGCAGGCATATGAGTGCTAAACACCCGACTCAATGGAACCAAGGCCGTTCTCCTCCTGTGGGTGACACCACTGCTCCTTCCCCTGTGTCTCTTGCTGCCTCTGCGATCAACCCCCCGCCCAGGACCCCGACACGAGCGCCTCCCGCCCGAAAACTACCCCTTCACTCCACGATCCTCCACACTGTCCACCAATGTGTCCCTGCGCAGCATTCAGCTGTCATTAGATCAGACATTGGAGCGCAAGCGGAAATAAAGTTCCACCCACCCACATGCACAACGTCCACATACAGGGCCACGCTAAATTTTAATGTGCTTCGCCTGCTCCCGCAGTGTAACTCGGTCCCTCTGTAGTCACAGCCATACAGGGCCACGCTAAATTTTAATGTGCTTCGCCTGCTCCCGCAGTATAACTTGGTCACTCTGTAGTCACAGCCATACAGGGTCACGCTAAATTTTTATGTGCTTCGCCTGCTCCCGTATTGTAACTCGGACACTCTGAACGAGTCTCACCCTGGGGCCGCTCATGTACTGCCCACACCGAGGATTGCGGGGCCTACCTCGGTCACGGTTTCTCAGACTTATTATGCCTCTTCCTCCAACCCCTCCTCCTCCTACTACTCTCAGTTACCATCCGTGAGCACAGCGCCTTCAGTTGGTAGCTCTATGTGCAGCAACAGTGCCGTGGGTAAGCGCCAGCAGGCGGTGCTCAAACTGCTGAGCTTAGGTGACATAAAGCACACTGCCCAAGAGCTGTTACAGGGCATCTGTGGCTGGCACCGCTGAACCTCAAACCAGGCATGGTTGTGTGTGACAATGGGCGTAACCTGTTGGTGACTCTGCAACTCGGCAGACTCACACATATGCCATGCCTAGCCCACGTGTTTAATCTCATAGTTCAGCAGCGTTTTTGGTGTTTCGCCTGCTACCTCACTCACTCTCGGTCACTCTGTTGTCACCGCCATACAGGGTCACCCTAAATTTTATTTGTGCTTCGCCTGCTACCTCACTCTAACTCGTTCACTCTGTTGTCACCGCCATACAGGGTCACGCTAAATTTTATTTCTTCTTCGACTGCTACCTCAGTCTAACTAGGTCACTCTGTTGTCAACCCCAATGCTGCATAAGGGTAAATTTTTGGGTGCTTCACCTGCTACCTCAGTCTAACTCGGTCACTCTGGGTTCACCACCATGCTGCGTCAGGGTAAATTTTTGGCTGCTTCACCTGCTACCTCAGTCTAACTTGGTCACTCTGTTGTCACCACCATGCTGCATCAGGGTAAATTTTTGGGTGGTTCACCTGCTACCTCATGTAACTTGGTCACATGTTGGTGTCACCGCCATGCTGTGTCAGGCTTATGCTTGCCTCCTGGGGCGGGGGATAGGACAGCAGTGCCAGCATGGGCATGGGTGATGGACCTTCGTTGCACCTAGTTTGGTGCTTCCCTAACATGTGATGGGCATGTGCCTCACCCTTCTTGGTCTGGGTGAGCACAATTGCCTTGAGGTCACCACCAGGCTGTTGCAGGAGATTTTGGGGTAATGGTGGGATTAGGCAGTCTCAGAGACATCCATGCATGATGCCCCTGCTGTTTCCTGTCCATTTCCGTGGTTTTTCCATCATTTTCTGAGGTTTCCAGGTTTTGGAAGCCTTCCCTAGGCAGAGCCTTGGTCCCCTGCAAAAAATGCTCGAGTCTCCCATTGACTTCAATGGGGTTCATTACTCGAAACGAGCACCCGAGCATCGGGAAAAGTTTGTCTCGAATAACGAGCACCCGAGCATTTTAGTACTCACTCATCTCTACAAAACATACAAATATCCCATTTGGACTCTTGTCAGTCCAATCGTACTTTCAAATGACAATGCCAAATGGAACCATAGTGGTCCTCTGCTAAAGAAAAATACATTTTTCTAATTTTTCTAAACCCTATATCTTATCTAGTTGTCTGTATATTAAGCTCAACTCAACATATACGCAATTGGTAATAATTCTTCAAACAAGAATAACAATTTTCACTTTACAATCCTCTTCATCTTCATTCTTGACACATTATACACAATGTTTTTCCATTGGATGGCCTTTATCTCATGATAACAATGTAACATATATCACTTCCTGTTTGTTCTGATACATCTGTATACTCATAACACATTGTGGTGTAAAAGAGTAACACATTTGTTTTGATATATATTCATTTTCATTTGTTGATATCTTCTTCAATATTACCATCTTAACCATTAATACTGGGTTAATGTTATACCTTTTAATTGTTGATAATAAAACTCAACATTACTATAGCATTTATTCAGAAATCTACCCTACGCTGATACCCAGAGTTCTATTTTAGTTTACCCTGCACTTCATACCCTTTGGCATTTTGTTTGAAAATGTACCCCTTTCCTATATTATATAATTAATTAAAAGCTTTTTAATACAAAATGTAGCCCAAATGATCAGACCTTCACACTTTAATCCATCTTTGATCATTTGGAATATATTGAGTAACTCAAGTACCATTTCTGGAGTATTTTGGTCTAAAAAGAGATTAAATGAACAAAAAAAATACATTGTCACACTTTAATCCACCCTGGTATACACAAGTAAATACCTATTTTCTTAATGGGTGTGGCTTGTAGTTAAGGGAGGAGCAGAAGGTGTTGTCTTTGTGTCCTGTATTGTCCACCTTTCCTCCTCTCTCCCCTCTATGTCATCTTTGGGCTGTTTGCTTCTTCCTCTACCAGTCATTGTCTCCTTAGTACTGTATGAGGTCTGATCCCTGGTGTTAATTGAACATTCAACTAGTTACATATAACATGGAAACAAACAAATCTGACAATACAGGAAATACATGTAGGAACATTTTCATAAACATATCTGAGTTCCACTGAAATGCATCAAATAAAAGTAAAAAAAAAATGTGCCAGATAAAAAAAAAACAATCCCCAATGTGCATTAAAAATCATCTCACGCACCTTCATATTTTTCATTTCTTGCTATAGCCGAATATTCATATATCACACAGTTCATGGCCTCATGAACAAGCTTTACACACAACTTCAACAAATCTATCTCAGTGTCTGGTAAATCACAATCCTTGGAATGCATCATCAGACATGCAGCAACTCTGTGCCTCATATCTTGCGCAGTTACTTGCCGCCGCTGTCTGCTTTGTACAAGTACCCAGCTTTCCTGTAACACAACAACACATTCACACACAGCTATTCATAACCACACCCAGAATTGAACTATTCTCAGCAAAAATGCCTAATAATTCCTCTTATCAGAAAGTAACAGGTGCAAATGCAATTATTCAAGACATAACTTATGAAGTGCATGTAACAGAATAACACACGTAATACAATGCCACATGGATTTAAACATTATATAAAGGATATCCCATATCCTTTAGTCAAAAATCACTTAGTAAATTTTATACATATCATGGCAATACATATAATACATATACAATACATATACATTATATACATAAGAACGATTTTCTTTCTAAAAGATGAGAAAATATTTTTTTTGGTCTGTGAAATAGGAAAAAAAAATAATAAAGACCGGTTAATAATCTCCACTCTGTCTCTTCTTAAGGCAATTTTACATGCTGCAATGTAACAGCTGATTATTGGGAAGGAAACTTTCCTTCCTGACAGTCGGCTGCTCATTCAGTGGAGGAGAAAGCTGCATTTACATGCAGTGATCACCTCCAAAGTATGAGAGCGATCGGTTGCTATTGTGATCGCTCATCCTCATACAGCTACACTGTTTTTGGGTAACAGATCGCTGTTAAGACGGCCCAGTCTGTGGATCAGAAACAATAATTGGTATGTCTGCATGGACAGCAGGATCACCAGATGAACAAGTGTTTTGCTCATTCATTTGGTGATCGTCAACATATTTACACAGGCATATTGTTGGGCAGTGTAAATCCACCTTTACACTCCACAATCTGCATTAAACAAACGAAAGACAATTAATAATGCATTATTTCAAGTCCTAGTTTAATCACTTACGTAGCTCAATTAAGAACATCCCTTGTCCTGTATCAACATACTTTCATTCAGTTAAATCCCCCCACTCTCCTTCTCAGGGCAAACATTTATTTCCCTGTTTCAACTGTCACTTTCTATATACAATTTACAACTATTGGTTCTACTCCTTGCAATGTTGACAACCAATTTCCACAGAATCCTACCCAATAGGACCACTCGGTGGCTATAATGTAGTATGGAGCTTTTTCCCATCCTGAAACAACTGCTGACATAACAGAAACACCTTTTTTTCCTCACATAACAATATAATTTCCACTAGGTATACACTTTTTCTGGATTATTAGATTTACCCCTTTAAATTTTGGAATATCAGAATTTTATAAAAAATCAGTTCTACGAGTATCCTGCCGACTATGCCATTTAATGTTTTCCTGATAAGAGCAAAACTCCAGGTTTGGATAGTCTTTACAGAGAAACTCTGAACTGACACTGCAACTACACTTCAAAGGAAAAATTATTTATTGTTGAGTGAATGGATCCTTGATCCGAAGTCGATTCGCTCTAAACTTCATTTTAATGCTGTATTGAGACCTGTCTCTGTACAGATTTAAAATGTATGGGCTCCAGCAAGGCAACGTGAGTTACTTTGGCCATTGGTGAATAACTTCAGCCATCGATTTTTAAACATTAAAACTATTTTAAAACATGTATCTGAAGTCGGCTTCTGTACTGACCGGTAAAGTTTTAAAATGTTTTTTTTTGTTTTTTTTTTGTTTTTCAAATACTTTATTTCAAAGTTTTGCATTACAAAATGGTTTTAAAGTTTTAAAGTCAAATCCCCAGAGCCCATACATTTGGATGCTGTACAGAGATGAATCTCCATCCAGCGTTCAACAGAAGTTATGACCAAAGTGACTTCGGATCTATGATTGCTGAAAACTATTTATAACTAGCAGAAAGACCCGGCTTCGCCTGGGTATATTTCATCTATTTCATTTAATGTTTCTGTGTGTCGTTGCAGAGAGAAAGTCATCCTCCCTCCCATCCCTGCAGCTGACAGATGTTGATTTTTACCTTCAATTGTTCAATCTCCATTGGCTGTGGAGCGGGAGGGGTCATGGCCTGACTGAGTCGGGGGCGTGACGTTGCAAGACCTGGGGCGGGGTTTTAAGTCCTTCTTTTGATGGTGGCCAGAATTACAGGTCGATGCCATGGTAATTTATGAGGACACGCCATGGGTAACAGTGGAAGAAAACATTGCTTTGCACGGGTATATTTAATCTATTTCATTTAATGTTTCTGTATGTTGTTGCAGAAAGAAATCCAACTTCCCTCCCACCCCTGCAGCTGACAGAAGTTGATTTTTACCTTCATTTTTTTAATCCCCGTTGGCTGCGGAGTGGGAGGGGGCGTGGCCTGACAGAGTCGGAGCGTGGTTTCCCGAGATCTGGGGCGGGGGTCAGAGTGTCATGAATTATAGGTCGATGACATGGTAATTTATGGGGACCCGCAATGGGTAGCAGTGGAAAAAAAACATCTTTTATTAGTACTGAATGGTCGTAGTCTAAAATTAGTCAATTTCATCTACGATTTTTGTGTGTCGTTGCAGAGAGAAATTCACCCTCCCACCCCTGCAGCTGATTTTTTTCAATCCCTGTTGCCTGCGGAGTCGGAGGGGGCGTGGCCTGGTAGAGTTTGGGGGTGTGGATTATCAAGATGCTTCGAACGG
Source organism: Rhinella marina (assembly GCA_900303285.1). Taxonomy (NCBI): domain Eukaryota; kingdom Metazoa; phylum Chordata; class Amphibia; order Anura; family Bufonidae; genus Rhinella; species Rhinella marina. The sequence continues at coordinate 6,071 of ONZH01019516.1, forward strand.
TTGTAGTCTGAAATTAGTCTATTTCATCTAAAATTTTGTGTGTCATTGCAGAGAGAAATTCACCCTCCCACCCCTGCAGCTGACAGAAGTTTATTTTTCCCTTCATTCTTTCAATCCCTGTTGGCTGCGGAGTGGGAGGGGGCATGACCTGACAGAGTTGGGGGTGTGGCTTAGCAAAGCGCTTCGTATAGGTGATTTAATCTATTTCATTTAATGTTTCTGTGTGTCGTTGCAGAATGGCTGCAGAGTGGGAGGGGGCGTGGTCTGACAGAGTTGGGGGCGTGACTTAGCAAGACGATTCGAACAGTTGTAGTCTATAATTAGTCTATTTTATCTAAAATTTTTGTGTGTCGTTGCAGAGAGAAATTCACACTCCTACCCCTGCAGCAAACAGAAGTTTATTTTTACCTTTATTTTTTCAATCCCTGTTGGCTGCAGAGTGGGAGGGGGCGTGACCAGACAGAGTCGGGGGCGTGGATTAGCAAGACGCTTCACATGGGTGTATTTAATCTATTTCATTTAATGTTTCTGTGTGTCATTGCAGAAAGAAAGTCAACCTCCCACCCATCCCTGCAGCTGACAGAAGTTGATTTTTACCTTTATTTTTTCAATCCCTGTTGGCTGCGGAGTGGGCAGGGGGCGTGGCCTTACAGAGTCAGGGCTTGGCTTAGCAAAGCGCTTCGCATAGGTGCATTTAATCTATTTCATTTAATGTTTCTGTGTGTCGTTGCAGAATGGCTGCGGAGTGAGAGGGGGCGTGGCCTGACAGAGACGGGGCATGGCTTAGCAAAAGGCTTCGAACGGTTGTAGCCTATAATCAGTCTATTTCATCTAAAATTTTTGTGTGTCGTTGCAGAGAGAAATTCACCCTCCCACCCCTGCAGCAATCAGAAGTTTATTTTTACCTTCATTTTTTCAATTCCCATTGGCTGCGGAGTGGGAGGGGGCGTGACCTGACAGAGTCGGGGGCGTGGATTAGCAAGACGCTTCGCATGGGTGTATTTAATCTATTTTATTTAATGTTTGTGTGTGTTGTTGCAGAAAGAAAGTCAACCTCCCACCCATCCCTGCAGCTGACAGAAGTTGATTTTTACCTTTATTTTTTCAATCTATGTTGGCTGCGGAGTGAAAGGGGGTGTGGCCTGACAGAGTTGGGGGTGTGGCTTAGTGAGACCTGGGGCAGGGGTTTTAAGTACTTCTTTTAGGGTGGCCTGAATTAAAGGTCAATACCATGCTTATTTATGAGCCCACGCAATAGGCATCAGTGGAGGAAAACATCTTTTATTACTACTGAACTGTAGTAATAGAAAAAAACATAAGTTGTATTTATGGTAACCGGAATACCTTTAACAGTGTCAGTAAATAGAAATGGATGAGATCCTCAGCTGCTGATAATTACCTGGTTGTTATGGAAACCTGCCCTCCCTGTGTGTGCCTTTGCAGAGAATGGCAGTTGGAGTTTAAAACCAAAGTTCCCAGTTGTAATGTTGGCTAATGGAGATCATATTTTGGGAATATCTCGGGAACGGTACGTCCTAGAGAGATGAGACCTGGTCTAAAACCTTCCCGAACACCTGATGTACCTGTGTGGCGAATTTGGTGAAAATCGGTCCAGTAGTTTGGTCGCGCATAGAGAACAGACAGACAGACAGACAGACAGACAGAAACTCATTTTTATATTATTAAGAGATATGATTTTATTAAATACAATAAGTAGTATATGCATACGGCAATATATTGTCCTTCTTTTGCACTATATACAAATGATAAACAACATAATAAACAATAACATCAACACAACAGGAGTCCGGACTACATCCAGAATGAAGGAACTTACATCATAGATGAACTTAATATCATCTGACAGCAAGACATCAGCTGGGAAGCCCTTTCAGCGAAAGCAGTCAGAGTATCTATCTGGAAAACACCAATTAGGTCCCTACGCAAGGCGTCCTCCTGTAGGATGAGCTTCTGACCTCTTTCCTGAAGGGTTAGAGCTTTATACAGATTAAACAAAAAGCCCCATTCCCTAGTGGAACATAGTGTATTCGCTCCATAATTGTCACTGTGTACTTGTTGTTCATCTGCTATCACTTGGAGCGGCCATTTCCTAGGTCCGCAGTGAGTCAGACTCCCAAAACAACCTCGAGAAAATATGTAGACAAAGCTTTACTCTTTTGCACATGCATTCACAAGTCATAAACAAAATGAAATTAAAATGAACAGATACAAAACAGAATTCAAATGATCAGAAACAACATCTTCACACTTTACCTAGATATGTCTGTGTGTGGCTGTCTACTCCTTGTACATCTTCCCCAAATTATTGAATGGCCTTTTCTTAACAATCCAATTCAGTTTTCCATTAATATGCTTGAACAGCACTACGTGAACAGCCAGCATCTTTAGCTATGAGTTTTTGTGGCTTGCCCTCCTTGTTGAGGATATCAATGACTGTCTACTGGACAACTGTCAAGTCACAATGCTTCCCCATGATTGCGTAGCCTACTGAACCAGCCTGTGGGATCATTTAAAGGCTTTGGAAAGCTTTGTAGATCTTTTGTTTTTAATGCCTGATTTTAGTGTGACACCTTGAGGCTACAATATTTAACTCTTTCACTATATTCTAACTTTCTGAGATACTGACTTTTGGGTTTTTGTTTGCTATAAGCCATAATCATCATTAAAGGAAATAAAAGCTTGATTGTATATCATTTCACATGGACTGTCCTTTTGTTCATGTTTTAATTTTGTTCTTTTCTTTTGGTTACTTTATTCCCCCCTTCCTCTGTGATTTTTGAATAAACACATGCATGTCTGGATTGAAATGGTGGTCGCGGGGGCCAGTATGTGCTCTGTATGCCACTGGTCACGCGATCTTCACCTTAAGCTTGATCGTTATTCCCATAGAATCAGTTATTCTCTTCTCTGAATGAGCATAAAACATTACTAATAATTTTGCATCAGAATGTAATTTCACCGCAGAAGGGTGAATGGATGTACTTATATTTGCAATTAATACACCCCAAAACTGGCTGTAACACAATGTAATTTCACTGCAGAGAGGCGAATTGACATACATATATCTGAAATTAATACCCCCCAAAACTGTATCAAAATGTAATTTCATCGCAAAAGGGCAAATGGATTTACTTATATTTGCAATTAATATACCCCCAAACTGGCTGTAACACAATGTAATTTCACAGCAAAAGGGCAATTAGACGTACTTATATTTGCAATTAATACAACCCAAAAATGGCTGTGTCAACCCACACTTTCCGTACAGAAGCAAGGGTGAATGGAAACAGTTATTTTTCACCTAAATACACCCCAAAATTAGTTGTATCACACAGCACTTTCACCCCAATAACAATCAAGGATTATTGGAATTACTGATGTATCATATAGTGCAAACAATCTAAAAGCAGTATATTAGAGCAATTTGGAACGCCAATTAGTGTAGCAAGTTGTAATAGAATCACTCTTATTACCCAGGCTGTACACTCTCCTCTATTGCTCCCTGTTCTCCTTTTATAGTGTGGATGATGCCTCCCTATCCTTTTCCTACACTATAAATAGTGTCGAGTGAGCATGCTCGGCCGAATACCGTATTCGGTCGAGCATGGCGGCGCTCGGGACCACGCGGTGTTCGGCCGAACACCACGTGTGCTCGAGCCCCATGCTCGAGTCCCCCCCCTGCATGTTTCTTGGCTGCTACGCAGCCAATCAGCGTGCAGGGAGGTACTGGCATTGGCTGGCCGGGAACGCGTCATCAGGTGCTATATAGCACCCGGTGACATGTGACCCGGCTCAGTCTGAGTCAGGGAGAGCTGCTGCAAGGAGGGACAGATAGTGTAGGGATAGAAAATCGCTAGGCAGGGCTAAATTTTCTGTTGAAAAAACCCAAAAGCCCTTTTAAGGGCTATTATATTTGGCTGCAATATATTTTTTTTGTGGGGGGTTAAAATTGCACAAGGTGGCATGACCTTAATACCACCTGCACAGCTTGTGCATTATAACCTTTCTGTATCCTATATACCTGACATCCGTTGTAATTTTTTCTGCTGCTAATCAAGGCAACAGTACCTGCGCTGCATCTGCTGTATATGCAAGGAGGCACAGATAGTGTAGGGATAGGATTTGGCTAGTTGTTCTGTTTAAAAGACCCAAAAGTCCTTTTAAGGACTGTTGTTATATCTGGCTGCAATATTTTTTTTCTTTTGGGCAAAAATAACGCAAGTTTGCCTGACCCTAACACCACCTGCACAGTGTGTGCATTATAATGTTTCTGTATTTTATATACCTGACATCCGGTGTCATTTTTACTGCTGTTAATCAAGGCAACATTACCTGTGTTGCGTGTGCATTATAACCTTACAGTATCCTGCATACCTGACATCCGTTGCTATTTTTTCTGCCGTTAATCAAGGCGACATTACCTGGGCGGCTTGTGCATTATAACGTTACTGTATCCTACTCACCTGACATCCGTTGCTATTTTTTTGCCGCTAATCAAGGCGACATTACCATTGTTGCGTGTGCATTATAATGTTTCTGTTACCTACATACCTGACATCCGTTGCTATTTTTTCTGCCGTTAAACAAGGCGTCATTACTAGTGTTGCGTGTGCATTATAACGTTACTGTTTCCTACATACCTGACATCTGTTGCTATTTTTTCTGCAGTTAATCAAGGCGACATTACCAGTGTTGCATGTGCATTATAAAGTTACTGTTTCCTACGTACCTGACATCCATTGTAGAGATGAGCGAAGCGATTCGTCGATTCGTTGATTCATATCGAATCTTGGGATTTTTCAGCTGTGAAGCGAATCTGAATATTAGGTTATTCACTTCGCTTTTGTACGCATCGCTACGTAGTTTGTCCGCTAAATTATACGCTATTCTACGTATAATTGAGTTACTCTATACGCTGTTGCGTAGACTCCTCCCTGGTAGTTACTCTACACGCTGTTGCGTACGAATTCTATTCAGCGATGCAGACTCCTCCCTGGTAGTTCCGCCCACTTCTCCTGCGTGCGAGGAAGACGTGGCAAGTCAGCAGAGAAAGATGGCGGCGAGACAGCGAGATCCTGACTGGGGAAGCATGTTGTGGGCAGACGACCCCTATGAGGAGAAGGAACCGGAGATCTATCTCTCACAACTCAACAGGAAGTTGGATGAGGTGCCTGCTGAGGTGGTGACTCCACTGGCTGACAAGGCGGAGGCGGCAGGAGTTCCCGCTCTGCTGCGCAAGGACTACTCCAGAATTTGATGGTCTCCTTACGCCAGAATTTGAGGCTGTCACCCGGAATGCCCAGACCCTCTGGGAATATAAAAAGCTGGTGGAGGAGTGGGTGGTGCAAGTTTTGGAGCACCCATGGTCCGGTGACCCTAAGCTGGAACACCGAAGGGGAACGTTGGTTCAACGTGGAGCGGGGAGTCGGTTTCATCGGCGATGAGGAGACGGCGGAGGAATTATATGTTAACCGCCGTTCGGTTAAGCGGCTGTATCTTCCGCCCGTACGCCACAATCTCCACGCAGGGGATTACGTGGAGTATACCCCCATGAAGAGCCTCCAAGGCCCCTTTGCTACTGGGGTGAAAATCTTAAAGCGACCACCTACTCCTGCAGCGCCCTGGAAGACTGGAGTGAGGAGGCCCAGGCCGCAGAGGAGGCTTGTGACCTTGAGACCTTGAGATTTGAAGAGAAATCCCAAGGTCAGGATCAGCCGGAACCTCTGATTCCTGATTTGCCGCAACCGCCACCGATACCACCGATCCTTCATGTGGGACAGATGACCGTGAACACTTTTGTGTACCATACAACTGTGGTACAGTACCACTACCAACTGCCATGCCCATGGCAGTTGCAGGCCGCACAGTCCGCCGCTCGTGGAAGACCGTTACCATTACCGTTACAGCCGGAGATTCTGTCACCTGGTATGCCGGCAGGAGGATCTGGCCACTACAGAGTGATGGGCAGGGCCAAAGTTACCACTGCCTTTGCCAGTGTGACAGCCTTTAAGTAATTCCAGCAGTTTTTATGAGAGCCACAACATGGACTTATCCTGAAGGGTGGGCACTAGTTGGCCCTTGTTTTTAGTTTTGTTGCCCTGCGTTTGTCCTCACCCAGATGGCCATGGATTGTTAGGACTCCCCCCATCAAAAAAAAGTTTTTTTATCCAAGTTGCGCATACGTGCGCCTCATCTCTTTTTCCCCCCTTTTCAGGTTATTTGGGGAGCCCCTTGAAAGAGGGTTTTTTAAAGGGAACCTTTGCTGCTATTGTTATACCCATTTGGATTACAATTTTGCCTATGTGGATTACAAATTGCGACTGAGTTTGGGACTCTGCTCCAGTTCTATGACAAGTGTCAGAAGAAAAGAGACTTAAACATGTCCGTGAGCATACTAGGTAGGTATTAGTAAGCGAATGTTCGCTAATAGCACATAATAACGTATATTTTGTACGCAAATACAACAAATCTATTCGTCAAATACACAAATTTTAGGAAAAGCTCAGCGAATGTTTGGCGAATAATTTTTTCAATGATTCGCTCATCTCTAATCCGTTGCTATTTTTTCTGCCGTTAATCAAGGCGACATTACCTGTGTTGCAAGTGCATTATAACGTTACCGTATCCTACATACCTGACATCCGTTGCTATTTTTTCTGCTGTTAATCAAGGCGACATTACCCGTGTTGCATGTGCATTATAACGTTACTGTGTCCTACGTACCTGACATCCATTACTATTTTTTCTGCCGTTAATCAAGGCGAAATTACCTGCGTGGCTTGTGCATTATAACGTTACTTTATCCTACATACCTGACATCTGTTGCTATTTTTTATGCCATTAATCAAGGCAACATTACCTGTGTTGCGTGTGCATTATAACGTTACTTTATCCTACATACCTGACATCCGTTGCTATTTTTTTCTGCCGTTAATCAAGGCAACATTACCTGCGCGGCTTGTGCATTATAGCGTTACTGTATCCTGCATACCTGACATCCGGTGTCATTTTTTCTGCCGCTAATCAAGGCAACAGTACCTGTGCTTCGTCTGCTGTATAACGTTTGTGCATTCTAAATATTTGACATTCGGTGAAATTTGTCTGATCATAAACTTAATAAAAATCTGCACTACTGTACTTGTGACAAACTTGCATATATACCATTTAATATGGGCAAGGCGAGCCGTAAGAGACAGGGAAATGGGCTTTCTGCTGATGGTGCACACAGAGGCCATGGCTCTGGGCGCGGTGAAACACTGCTTCCAGCTACTCACTGAAGTCTGACTGGTGCTGCAAGATGAGAATTCTGAGGTGGAAGTGGAGGAGGAGAAGGAGGGGTTGCAGCCGCTAATGTAGGTGGTGGCAGAAATCCTGATGGAAGTAGGGCCCGCAATCCTTGGTGTCGGTAGCACCTGTGCCATCCCAGTGTATGACTCGCTCCCAGCCTCCACAACGTTCACCTAGTGTGCCGCCAGGGAACTGTAGCGTCCCTGGCCAAAAGCACTTGTCCATATGTCTGTCGTTAAGTGGACCTTCCCAGTAACTGCATTGGTCAGGGCACGGGTTATGTTACGGGACACATGCTGGTGTAAGGCGGTGACGGCACACCGGCAAAAATAGTGGCGGATAGGTACTCAGTAACGAGGGACAGCCGCCACCATCAAACTGCAAAAAGCGTCAGTGTCCACAAGCCTAAACGGTAACATTTCCAGGGCCAGCAATTTGTAAAGGTGTGCATTTAGTGCTATGGCCTGTGGGTGGGTGGCTGGGTATTTGCGCTTTCGTTCAAAGGCCTGGGGTATGGACATCTGTATGCTGCACTGGGACACAGAAGTGGATGTGCTCGCTAATAGTGCTTGCGAAGGTTCTGGTGTAAGGCGGGAGGCATCTGGGCCTGCGTCTTGGACAGGGGATTGGCTAGCACGTAACACAGGGGAAGAGGAGGTAGTGGTGTGACCCGCAGACCCCTGATTGTGGACCTAGGCGTTTGGCCCACCTATCAGGGTGCCTTGCTGCCATGAAGATTGTGCTGGTGGTGGTCAGGTTGCTAGAGTCCATGCCCTTGCTCAATTTGGTATGGCACAGGTTGCAAATGACAATTCTTTTATCGTCAGCACTCTCCTCAAAAAAGCGTCATACTGCGGAACACCTACCCCTTGGCAAGGGAGATTGCCGCAAGGGGGGGCTCTGGGGAACAGTTGCGAGTGCCTGCTGCTGATCTAACTGTGTAAAATATTAGGGGTGAGGGCCTGCTACTACTTGTGCTTTATATACAAGTAAATATATGTTTCCTAACAATATTTCCTCTAAAATCGATGTTATATTTGGTTTTGGGGGGTATTCTTGTCATTCCGTAAAAGTGGCATAATACTTGGACAAAATCGTTCCCAGCAGCGACTTTGGAGTCCATGATGCATCCAGACATCCTCCCCATGCTGTTCCCAAACCATTTCAGTGGTGTCTCCACCATTTTCTGACCTTTCCCTATAAACCAGACATTCTCCCCTCTTCAGAGCAGGGGGTGCCTGGTTTACTGCTCGGGTTCTCCCATTGACTTTCCAATTCGACTTCGGTACTAATCACATTTTTCCTGATAGATAGAATATAGAATTTCAGTTCGCCAACTTCGATTTGTTCATCTCTATATTTGAGATTTTAATTGAATTACTGAAATGAATTCACTTTGCGATTGTTGAGATGCACCTGTATAATATACAAGAATGCTTACTGCAGAAAATATACTATACTATAGTTTCATGCATGCTATGTCACAAATTCATCAACATACATTTAAAAAATTGAGAACTTTGCCCCATTTACGCTGGAAGCAGTCCCCTAATTTCTTGAGATCTAGAGCACATCTGTAACGAGTGGCTAGCGGCGCGCTCCCTCTGTGCGGCGCCGCCGGCCTCCTCTGCTGCAGGCGGCGCAGGGATGCCGGGAGCGTCCTCGTCACCATGGTGATCAGGCGCAGAGGACCCGGCACACTTCTGGATCTCGAGCGGCCGGCGTCTTCCCCGCCCCCTAGCATTACGAGCAGTGAGTGAAGCACTGTCCTGGCAGACAGCATTTCACCTAATTAGCATTTACTTAGGGGGCAGCAACGTGGTGCTGACCACACCACATGGCTAATTGTTATTTTTTTGAGTACGGGTTGATGCCCTGTCTGCATCACAGGTCATGTGACGCTGGCCACGTCACATGACCTAGGGGCGGGCTATTTAAAGATGGCAATTGCCAAGGCTAGTTGCCTGTTATTGAAGTTCCTTTCTTTGCAGTGCTGTGCGTTATTTGACTTGTGACCTTACCGTGTATCCAGACCTATTGCTTGTGACCTCGACCTCGATTCTGCTTATCCCTCAGCTCCTGACGTACTCTCACGGTTTGACTTTGCTTAGCTGACTATTCGTATTGTGTTTGTTCGTGCCGGTGTTTGTCTTCTGTTCCTTCCCTTCCCTATCCCTCACTTATACAGAGTAGGGATTGTCGTCCAGTTGTCCCCCTAGGACCTTTAGCCTTGGGTGAGGCAAGTAAGCAGGGACAATTGTGGGGAAAATCAGGGCGCACCTTATCCCCTTGTGTCTCTCCGTTACAACATTATGCTATCTGGCAATGTTTTCAGCTTTCTTAATGCAGTCACCTTATTACGTTTGATTCTCTGGTTCACAAATCATCATACAACAGATCAAATGATACAATTCTGAAAGTTTACATTTCAGCAGATTTTCAGATAATCACTCATCTCTAAGAAAAAAAAAAGATTAAAGGGAATGGCTTCTCATCCCCAGAACCACAAATCATTAGAGTGCATATAGGACTTTAACTGTCAGTATCAGATCTGCCATTCAAGCTGTTCATCAAAATATGCAGACTTCTTTTCATCATATATTTACTTTCCCTTTACTGCAATGTTCTTTCATTAAAAATTGTATCCAAAATTTGTTTAGAAATAGTTAAAGCAGCACACAATAAAGAAACATGAGAACTGCATAAAAAGATAACAGGAGCACAATACACGCATTGTATAAACTGTAGCACAAGACTTCTTACAACGCGTGTTTCATATTGTTCCAATCTTTTCTTTGCTTTTCACATTTTTATGTTCAGCCGACAAAAGGTTTCAAATAATTTTCTTGCAAAAGTGTGAAATATAACAGTTCAGGCTCAGCAGGAGCATAAATGAGCTATGTTTTCCTTTTAGCAGTGACATCGTTTAAGGAAAATGCTTATACATTCCTACCAAAAATCAAGTTTAGCTTCGGTGGTATGACTGAGAACTGACAATAACCATGCCGACTGTGGTATTGTATTCAGAATTGTTTGTCCATTACTCCAATTGCAGCTATTAAAATCTAAAAAAAAGCACTTTTAATAACATGTCTGTGTTAAGATTTTCCACAATTCCTGCAATCTTCCCTTATAATGACAGTTTAAAAGATTTATAAATATCTTTGATAAAGTGCAGAATACAGTGTGACTAAATGTCTAAAATACCACAAATAATGACTTGCCTTAGTTATTGTGATCTACTGTGCCTCTTTTCCACAGTCCCTCTTTGTTTTTTTTTAGGTGTACATGAAGATATGACATCCAATTTGAAAGCCGCTGCTACAGTATAATATTCCATCCATGCTAAAGTCACGTAAAGGTGGTTGTCTGCCATGATCATATGACATCACATGTACGTAATATCATCATATGCAACTGATGAAGACATAGGACGGGGGGGGGGGGGGGGGGGGTTAGCTTTTGGAAAAATATCAGAAAGCACAGGTGACCTGACAAATCAGACATTTTTTTTTCCCCCCATTACAATGTTTGTTGAATGGGATAAATATTTTTATATTTTAATAATATGGGCGTTTTGGGACACAGTGAACCCTATGATTTATTTTTTTATAGTTTATTCATTTTTATTTTATTGCCCCCCCCCCCCTCCTTTTCAGGATAGCTGAATGTGTAGTAATCAGATTGATTTTCCTATAAACAAATGTAATTTAATACATTAGCGGATAGAAAACTGGTATATTCCAATACAATGCTGCCACCTGCAGGCCTACATTGGAATATACCTGTGATAGGTCTGGTAGCCTATCACCATAAAGGAACAACTTCCCAGATTTCAGTATGGGAAAGTTAATCCAGCCCTGGGAACACTGTGCCTCAGATGCTGTAGTCACAATTGACTATGACATCTGAGGGGTTAAATAATCCCCAGGTGTCAGCTGTGTAAAACAGAAGAAACTTGGCAGCTAGGGTGCCCACTGTGCTCACAAGCCATTTTTAAAGTCACAACTTACACCATACATGTGCCGCAGCGGTCGTGAAGCGGTTATCCAGGATTATTATAGTAATAATAATAATTATAGAGTTTATATGTTCTCCCCATGTTCATGTGGATTTCTTTGTGGAGATTTATCAAACTGGTGTAAAATAGAAATATACACGCCACTCCAATCTATCCTCAACTCTGTCTGATTAATCCACCTCTGCCAGTCCCTTCACTGGCTCCCTATTGCCCAGTCAACTCAGTTCAAAATACTAATAGATTACTAGGCCATCCACAATCTACCCACACTTACTGTACATCTCTCAACAACCATCCCGATAAATTCTCACATATAATCTCTGATCCTCACAAGACCTCCTTCTTTGCTCTTCTCTTGTCTGTTCTTCGCACATTGTCTACAAGATTTCTCACATGCATCCACCATATTTACTACCACAGCAACACTTCCCCAACATTCAAATCTTCATAAACAACCTAAAAAACAACTTTTCCAGGAAAGCCTACTATCTTCTGTTTCCTTTCCCATTGTAAGCTCTTGCAAGCAGGGTCCTCTACCTCTCTGTATCAGTCTGTTACTAAGTTTATGTTAATTGTTACTTGATTTATATTAGGTATGTATAACCCCTTTTAGATGTACAGCACCTTGAAATTAGAGATGAGTAAAATTAGAGATGAGCGAATCGATTCGTTGATTCGTATCAAATCTTGGGAATTTTTAGCTGCAAAGCGAATCCGAATATTAGGTGATTTGCTTCGGCTTTGTATGCATTCGCTACGTAGTTTGTCCTATAAATTATATGCTATTGCTGAGTATAAGTTACTGTATACGCTGTTGCGTACGAATTCAATTCATTAGCAAAGTTTTACTGTTAGTTCGTTTATCGTGCGCAAACGCTCGGGAAGAAAACGGTCACCTGATTGTCACCTGACCTAGTGGGCAGGGCTTGCTCTGATTGGCTCAGGCTCTGTAAACCAGTGACGCATCACTTCTGCTGCGACCGCTGAGACGAGCAGAAGCACTGTGTGTGAAGTTCTGAGACCTGTTTTGTGAAAATTTTATATAATAGCTCTGGGAATCCATATTACACATATCAGGGATACTGCAGGGCAATTGCAGGGCCAGTTCAGGGCTAGTATTTAATCAAGCAGGGAGAGAGAGACAGGGAGAGATAGGGAGAGGCAGGGAGAGACAGTGAGATACAGGGACAAAGACCAGCTGCAGGGCCATAGAGTGAATAGAAAAATGTATGGAATGGATAAGCAAAAGGGCCAAAAGACCTGTAGCCGGAGCATCTACTAGTAGTATTCACAATACTTGGCCGTTGTTCCACCAGGCTAACCCAGCGAGGCGCAAAATTGTAGTGGAGGAGAAAGTAGATGAGGTAGTGGAGTGGATGGCACGCTCATCTCAGTCTCAGCCTGATGATCTGCTGTCATCTGCTGATACAGTATCCATATGTAGCCAGGGGTCAGACTCGTCCTGCTCCACCATTCCGCTCAAGCAAACCCCGTCATTTTCTGTCACCTCTCGGGCTTCAGTGTTCCCTCCTAGTGGTGTCCCTTCTGCAATTTCTAAAAAAAGAAGCCACCGAAGCCCACCTTATAATCCGGCGGTTATAGAGGACAGCCTCCCTGAGGCCAAAAGTGGCTGGAACTGTCCCACTATGCACTAGGGCTTCTTTCCTGCCCAGCCTCAAGTGTCATGTCAGAGAGGGTTTTTAGTGCCAGGGGCGCACCCACAGGGGGGGTCCAGCGGGTCTGGACCCCCCCTAGAACGATAAAGAAATTTTTTTTTTTTAATGCTTCAGGGCCGCACCGCAATCGCCACAGGCGGCGCGGCCCTGATCCTTACTGCGGGCGGCGGCAGGCGGCAGCGCTATGGAGGAGAGGGGAGAGAGGTTTTTCTCCTACCTCTCCTCTGCGCTGCTACAATCTTCTATCTCATTGGTGGAGAAGCAGAGGGCGGAAGCTGCTTCTCCACCAATGATTTCAAGCAGAGAGCCCGGCTGCAGAGCCCATGTGACTCTGCCAGTCCTTCCCCGAGTTCCCCCGGCCGGTCCCGCCATCACACCTCGCTCCAGCCGGCCCAGCACAGCCATCCAGCCGGCCAACCGACCTCCTGCTTGAGCAAGAAAAAATGGTAAGTCTCACTCAGTCTGTGCCCCCCCCCTGCCTTGTATTGTGCCCTCCCTGCCCTGTATTGTGCCCCCCCCGCCCTGTATTGTGCCCTCCCTGCCCTGTATTGTGCCCCCCCTGCCCTGTATTGTGCCCCCCTGCCCTGTATTGTGCCCCCCTGCCCTGTATTGTGCCCCCCCTGGCCTGTACCGTGCCCCCCTGGCCTGTACCGTGCCCCCTGGCCTGTACCGTGCCTCCTGCCCTGTACCGTGCCCCCCTGGCCTGTACCTTGCCCCCTGCCCTGTAACGTGCCTCCTTCCCTGTAACGTGCCTCCTGCCCTGTACCGTGCTTCCTGCCCTGTACCTTGCCCCCTGCCCTGTACCATGCCCTCCTGCCCTGTACCGTGCCCTCCTGCCCTGCACCGTGCCCTCCTGCCCTGCACCGTGCCCCCCTGGCCTGCACCGTGCCCCCCTGGCCTGCACCGTGCCCCCCTGGCCTGCACAGTGCCCCCTGGCCTGTACCGTGCCCCCCTGGCCTGCACAGTGCCCCCTGGTCTGTACCGTGCCCCCCTGGCCTGTACCGTGCCCCCCTGGCCTGTACCGTGCCTCCCTGTCCTCTACCGTGCCCCCTGCCCTGTACTGTGCCTCCTGCCCTGTACCATGCTTTCTGCCCTGTACTTTGCCTCCCTGTCCTGTACCGTGCCCCCTGCCCTGTACTGTGCCATTTCTTTACTGGCATTTGGCACTATATTGGCATAATTTGGGGGCACTATGGGGGCATCTGGTGGCTCTAAAGGGGCATTTTGTTTACTGGCACATTATAGGGGGCACGATAGAGGAGATTGGCACTATGGGGCATGTGGTGGCACTATAGGGGCCTCATTTGGGGGCATCTGGTGGCTCTAAAGAGTCACTTTTTTACTGCCACATTATGGGGGGGCACTATGGCATCTGGCACTAAGGGGTAATTTTTTTCTGTCACATTATGGGAGGTACTATAGGGCAGAGCAGAACTATAGGGGCATCATTTGCAGGCACTATGGGGGCATCTGGTGGCTCTAAAGGGGCATTATTTACTGGTAAATTATAGGGGGCACTATGGCATCTGGCACTAAGTGGGCAATTTTTACTGGCACGTTATGGGGGAGAGGAGCACTATAAGGGATGTGAAGGGCAGTAAGAAGGGGCATATTATGGGGAACACTATGGGGGAGAGGAGCACTATGAGGGCATTTACTGGGGCACTATATAGGGGTATTTTATACTGGTATACATTATGGGGACATTAGCTCAACTGCGGGCACTGTGAGCTTTACTACTACTGGGGGGCTATGGGGAACATGATGTCTAGTATGGGCACTATGGGGACATCATTACTACTAAGTGTGGTCTGGCAGATAATTATTTCTATTGGTGGGATTTTGGGGAGCACTGTTACTTTTGGGGGGCACCCTGGCATAATATCATTAGTGTAGGTGCAGTTATTTTTTAGAGCACTGTGTGCCAATAATTAATAAAGGGGGCACTATCTGTGTGGTAGTAGTATTTTTCAGGGGACAGTTTCTGCAGTATAGTATTGGGGGAGCACAGCGGGCACAGTATTGGGGGTGGCAGGATGAGGTGTTCAGAAGATGTAAAGATGATAGAAATGTGGGAAACTAATGTCTGTTTGTATCTCTGCAGAGATGAGAGATGGCTGAAAAATCTTCATGGCGGTCTGGTCCGAATGAGGAAGAGAACGTCTACAACAAAGGTGACATCACTGGATGTAAGAGGTATGGGGCGCTGTGTAGGAGAGGAGATGCTCCGGCTCCTCCCTCTGCCATTTACAGAAGGAGGATTCAGAGCTGGGTGAGGATGACCAAAGGGGGTCAGAAGGGCACAGGCAGGTGGCAGATGGTGGGGGGGGGACGCTTAGGCCTGGAGCAGGATCTGGGGAGGGAGGAGAGCGGAGGATCTTCCTGGCTGTGTGTAGCCTGCTGTTGCATATTGTATAATGTGAAGCAGGCAGTGCAGCCAGGACACGTCCTCCCCTCTCCATATGATGTATAGAACTGGGCCTCAACCATATTTCAGCTGTAGTGTATGTTGGGAGTGGCCTATTAGATATGGGAGGGGCTTATAATAATGGGCGGGGCCTATTTTCGCCGCGGCGCGCTGTGCGCGCTGCACTTTACTCTTCCAATAGTATGTTTGATATATGGGCGTGTCACAAAAATAGCCCTGCCCACAAGATGCCACACCCCCTTTTCCTTTTCGGACCCCCCCTAGAAAAAATTCCTGGGTGCTCCCCTGTTTAGTGCCGCTGGGGGGAGGGTGACACCCAAAAGGACAAATCTGTCACAGGGCAGTGTTCACAAAAATACCTTTATAAAAATGAATAATGGCTGGATTACATCCGAATTTCATACTCCTCTTGCTGATGCTGGTGGTGATTAGATCAGGCCTTGCAGGGCAGAATAGTCTGAGTGTCTTCCCACTGTTGCTGTCAGCCGGGCCATAATTTTACAGCCAAATGTCTTGTGTCAAGTCATGGGCTGTGCGAACCTGAAGTCTCCAAAACCCTATTTCAAAACCAAACACTATTGTCTACCTCAGCTTCCGTTTTCTACGCTTAGTAGGAGTGTAGCTGTTAACGTTACTAATAGTTCTATTTAGTATTGTTAAAGGGTTTCTGTCATCAGAATTTACCATAGTAAACCGAGTGTCATTTGCAATGTGCAAATGACACCTGATGACAGATCTGTATTTTTTATACTGCTCAGTAAAGTAGTTTTTGTGAAAATTCCGTTTTTATAATATGTGCAGTAGGCGTGAACCCTGCACCTAGTAGCGGCCGTCATTCCTCCTCCTAACCCTACTCCGTAGCGTTGATTGACAGGGCCAGGCAGCCAGCTCTTTCGGCTCCCGGCCCTGTTCGAGTTCCAAATCCCGCGCCTGCGCACTGCGATCAGCATTCCGCGCATGCGCGTTGAGCCGCCAGCCGCCCGGCTCCCAGCTTCCTCAATGCGCCCGCATTGCTGATCGCAATGCGCAGGCGCGGGATTTGGAACTCGAACAGGGCCGGGAGCCGAAAGAGCTGGCTGCCTGGCCCTGTCAATCAACGCTACGGAGGAGGGTTAGGAGGAGGAATGACGGCCGCTACTAGGTGCAGGGTTCACGCCTACTGCACCTAGGGGAGGTAATTTACATATTATAAAAACGGAATTTTCACAAAAACTACTTTACTGAGCAGTATAAAAAATACAGATCTGTCATCAGGTGTCATTTGCACATTGCAAATGACACTCGGTTTACTATGGTAAATTCTGATGACAGAAACCCTTTAAGTTTGTTTTGGAGCCTCAGCCTTTAGTTCCCCCCCTCCAAAAAAAATATATGTGTTATATATATTTTTTACACTGCCTCTGCCTCCAGTACAAGTTATATTAGCAGACATTGTTATACACCACCCCAGTCTGTTGTATTTATTTTACCTATCACTCTATGCTGATATACCCCATCCCCTACTACTACTGGCCGGGGCAGCCATAAAAAGCTCATATAATTTTCACTGCCTATGTTAAGGTAGAATGTACAGGCTTGTTGCCCAAACAAGCCAAGCCTTTTTTATTTTTCTGTCTGTCAATTGTAATCAGTGAACAGGAGTGTGTGTAATGTAGTAATACTTCGGCCGGCAGACACCGCTGTGTTCATTAATATGGGAAAATGGCCGTGGGAAAAAAACTCTGTCTTCTTTACACTATGTCAGGATCAGGAAGGTGTTAAAGGTTTAACAAAACACTCAAAACACAGGTTTTTCAAAAATATTTTAGAAATAAATAAAAACTTCTTTTTAACAAATAAATAATATAATAAACAAAAGAAAGGAATAAAAAAATAAGATTACGCCGGCCTTTGCCGACGTCGGGCCATCATGTCCTGCAGCTTTTGCAGCTCCAGCTGCAGGCCACAAATGAGCTGGGAGGCAGCGTGGAGCCTGGAGGCAAGGCGCCGTAATCCAGCCTCCACTTCGAAGTCAGTGGGGATGTCTGTAGGGGTGGAAACAGTTATGTACTTAGTTTGTATGATCGATTTACAGTGGTTGTCCCACAAAAAAAATCTAAACTTTAATGTACTGCAGCGACTTATTCTGTGACATGTATTCTGTACTGACTGAGCCTTTTGTAGTACTTACTGGACACCCATACGGCGTGGTCTTCCCATGGTCCAAGGGAAAACTGCTCCTTGTCGGTTGGAGCTACCAAAGATAAAACATACATTTAGCTCATATTTTGAAGACAGAAGGTCCACCCATACACTTTTTTTTTACCTACCTTCTACCTCTGGCAGCTGGGCTGGTGGTGTTGGAGGGGCAGGTGGGGTCCTCTCTCGCTGGGGTGGAGTACGGTGAGAGCGGCTCCTCTGTGGTGCAGCAGCTGTCAAAAATCATGAAATAATGGCCTATGGCTACTTCTACACTAGCGGCAGCACGGGTCCGGCGGGTGTATTTACACGTGTGGGGAAAATACAACAGTTACATGTTGTATTTTCACTCCGGCTGCCTCTCAGCAGGGGTTAACGTGCTGTGGCCAGATCCGTGGCCCACCCCCATTACAGTGAATTTGGGCCAGAGTGTGGTTCCGGCCCCACACGTGTACCTGCAGCACCACGGATCCGGAGGGACCCTTCACCCGCTAGATCCGGGCTGCCGCTAGTGTAGAAGTAGCCTTACATTCAACTCTAATGAAAAGTTGTAGCTACATGGGAATAGTTTGGGGCTGGAGGATCCCGTTCCTAACCACTAGTGCTCTTACTGAGTTACTTACTCACTCCCACGTAGCTTGGATGGCCATCCTGCCTCGACGGTGGTGATGCCGTCGTTGACGGTGCTCTGCAACATAAAAATGTACACAATTGTTAAATGATGACTCTTTTTAATACAAACACATACTACTATTAAGATATTATGGGTGTGAGAGGGGGGCCATATCATATTTATTTCTTCTAAAAAGGTATTTATGGCAATAGATAACGTTATCGTCGCAATAACTTTATATCGTTAACACGGTGCGGTAGGAATACTTTGGATATCACCCACTGACAGTAGCTGCAGCATGGGCACGTCTTTGAGTCTGTTTGTAGGAGGAGGAAGCGCTAACTATGAAGGGGCATATAAGGGTACTTTCTTTCGAACTAGTGCATTTGCCTGACACAAACGGGAGAACGGCCAGCACCATTAACAATAATGACTAGAATACCTTCACTTAAGTTGTTTGGGTCGAGAGTTAGAAGCGTTGCCTAGCATGAAACAAAATTAGTGCAGCGCACTACGCACAACCACGTTGTCCTTCTATACTTTTTTCATTATTCGCAGTGACAGTACACTAATTTTTCAAAATCAAATATCAGTATCAAATATTTTGTTACTCACCCTGCCGTATCTCTGCGCGGATCTCATTAAGCCGCTCTGGGCATTTGAATTTCAGATCGGACCATTTCTGCTGGACCTGTGGAAACGATGGTGCAGGCCTTGGATCACCTGCTGGATCACCTCCTTCTTATGCTGGTTTGGATGGCGGTGTGTGCCATCGAAATCCTCTCTGTCCATTAGCCGGATCAGGAATTTCAGCTCTTCAGAGCTAAATGATGAGGATCGCCTGGATGCCATTTTCAAATATTCGCTATGCCTCTGAGGAGTGCACGCCTGCGTATTACGTAATCGCGTAGACAATAGTACGCAGAGGATTCGTACACTATTTGTACGCTCATGTGTACATCTTCTAAGAAGTTGCGTACATTTTTTCAAATGAACGTTTGTTATTAGTGCGCGAATGTTCGCTAATAGCACATAATAACATAGATTTTGTACGCGAATGCAACGAATCTATTCGTCGAATATACGAATCTTAGGAAAAGTTCAGCGAATAATTTTTTGAATGATTTGCTTATCTCTACTTGAAATTAAAGACATGTTCAAATAAATAATAATCTAATATATAAAGCTGAGGATATGTGTGTGTGTGTGTATGTCCACTAAAGGAATCCGCACCGATGCAGCTACAATCACAAAATTTGGCACACATGTACATCAGGTGTCCGGGAATGTTTTAGAACAGTTTTCAGCTCTCCAGGACGTACCATTTCTGAGATATTCCAAAAAAATGCATTAGCCAATAGTAGCCTGGTCGCATGACCCTTATCAGCCAATAGAAGCTCACAGGCAGTTTCCACACACCAGGTTTCTATGACAACCCAGCCAGTTCACTGCTGTAGGTCTGCATTAAAGAGGCAGAGCACTGTGGATGACAATGGTAAAGGGGTATTCCGGTTACCATAACTATAACTTATGTTTTAGACTAACTCATCATCAATCATTACCTCATATAATATAAATTTCACATATTTACTGTTCAGTAGTAATAAAAGATGTTTTCTTCCACTGCTACCCATCTTCCTCCTAAATTACTATGGCATCGACCTGTAATTCTGTCCACCGTCAAAAGAAGGACTTAAAAGCACCACCCCCAGATCCCACTAATTCACGCCCCTGACTTAATCAGGCCACGCCCCTTCCATGCCGCATTTGACCGGGATTCAAAATATAGGTAAAAATCACCTTCTGTCAGCTGCAGGGGTGGGGGGAGGGTGACTTTCTGTCTGCAGCTCATTGCTCAAACTGCACAGTGCTGCTGCTGAGAGTGAGCTGTTCAAAAGGACATCCCTGTGTCCATCCAGGCCCTGCGCATGACAGAGGACAGGGAGTCTGAAAGCCAGACTTTCCAGCCTAAAACAAGACCTCTGGCCACCCTAGTGGCAGGCTGATGTTAGGGTGGCCAGATGTCCGGTTTTAGGCTGGACAGTCCAGTTTTCTGGCTACCTGTTCTCCGTCCGACGCAGTGCCTGGACAGACACAGGGATGTCCACCCTCACACTCAGACAGCTTCTCCTCTGTGTCTTCATGGAGCCAGGGGGCGTGGCCTCATGTTTAGTGGTGTGTCTTCATGGGAACTGGGGGCGCTGTTTTTTACGTTTGGGGGAATGGCTGGTGAGGTCTGGCTTTCTGGGGTGAAGACAGTGGCCACTCTAGCTGCTGTGGAGGTCACTGTTAAAGAGGCGGGCTGCTGTAGAGGTCACTGTTAAAAGGGAGGGCAGCTGTAGAAGTCACTGTTAAAGGGGCGGGCTGCTGTGGAGGTCACTGTTAAAGGGTCGGGCAGCTGTGGAGGTCACTGTTAAAGGGTGGGCTGCTGTAGAGGTCACTGTTAAAGGGGCGGGATGCTGTAGAGGTCACTGTTAAAGGGGCTGGCCGCTGTAGAGGTCACTGTTAAAGGGGCAGGCTGCTGTAGAGGTCACTGTTAAAGGGGTGGGGCACTGAAGAGGTCACTCTCGATATCTTTTAACGACACACACACACAAACAGTAAATTAAATAAATTAAATATACCTGGGCGAAGCCGGGTCCTTCAGCTAGTATATAAATAAAACCAAAATGATATGAACAATATATACCTTAGTCAAGGTACTAAATTACTGAGTCCACAGGGATCAAGCTTACATTATAATAATTGATGGTATGTATTACTAATGGAGATGCCCAGCAAGTAGTATTTTTACCATATTTAATATTTACCATATTTAATCAAATTCTTCATATGAAAATGAAAATACTGCATCCATGACATACTCTAGTATCAGGGGCACAGCTATAGGGGAAGAAGCTGCTTTGGGGCCCTATACAGCGGCCTATGCAGGAGGAGGACTAAAAGATTGTATTGTCAGGGTCCTACAACAGCATTATACAATGATATTATATACTGTACAGTATATATGTGTACGCAACATGTGGAGCGGCTGCTAGGCCTTTTCTAAGAGAGTGATCTTGACTAGTCACAGGAGTGGGGGTTGCATGGGAGTAGGGGGATGCTAAGAAGTTGCTGGGAGCGGGAGGGCATTCAAAAATTTGCTGTGGGGCCCAGTCATTTCTAGTTACGCCACTGTCTAATATGAATGAAGAGGGGTGTATGAGAGGGGTCAAGAGACCTTAGTTGACCTTATCTAGGGACCATAAGGGTGAATTGGACTTACCTCAACACAGCGAATAGAAATATGGGCATACCGTTTCACTACTCTCACTTGTAACCGTCAACTTCCCTATCCACTACAGTTAGAAAGCATTGATTGAGTTAGTAGAAGATGTAACATGCGCACTTTTTTTTTCTATTAATACCATACGGGAAATACTAATCACATGGGAAAATATTAATCACGTTTCCATTTAATTGGTGAACTGTACATTCCTTGGACATTCTAAGCACCTAAGAAGAGCAAATGAACTATATCTAGTCACAGTTTTAAGTCCTTAGTTTACGCTAAAATTAAAATCACATCTGACCTTCAAACTAGGGGTAGATAGTGTAGATAGAGAGTGGGTCATAGGAGGGGACAGTGGGGGGTTAGTGGGGGTTGGGATTAGTGAGGAATGTAGGGAGAATATTGGGCAAAACATCAACCAAAGTAACCCAAAAACCCCAGATATTCACTTCACAGGTAATAGTAATTTAAAAAGGGGGGTAAAAAATATACATAGACCTCTTAAGTGTATGTACACTAATGCCAGTAGCCTGACTAATAAAATTGGTGAACTGGAATTAGTGATGTGTGAGGAGGACTATGACATAGTGGGAATAACTGAGACATGGCTGGATGATACCTATGACTGGGCAGTTAACGTACAGGGTTACAGTCTGTTTAGAAAGGATCGCCAAAACCGGAGAGGGGGAGGGGTTTGTCTTTATGTAAAGTCCTGTCTAAAGCCCACACTGCGGGAAGATATAAGTGAGGGACATGAAGATGTGGAGTCACTGTGGGTAGAAATAAACGGAGCCAAAAACAATAATAAAATACTAATAGGACTTTATTATAAACCTCCTAATATACCAGAACCCATAGAAAATCTACTTCTAAACGAAATAGACGAGGTGGCAAATCATAATGAGGTCGTTATTATGGGGGATTTCAACTTCCCAGATATAGACTGGAAAACTGAAACCTGTATATCTCATAAAGGAAACAGGTTCTTGGAAATAACCAAAGACAATTACCTTTCTCAACTGGTTCAGGACCCGACTAGAGGGACGGCCATACTGGACTTAGTATTAACCAATAGACCTGACAGAACAACAGATGTGCAGGTCGGGGGACACCTGGGAAATAGTGACCATAATATAATAACCTTCCAACTGTCATTCAAAAGAGCGTTTCTTCAGGGAGGAACAAAAATACCTAACTTCAAAAAGCTAAATTTAGCCAACTAAGAGAGGCCATAGGCCTAACTAACTGGGACAGAGTCCTCAAAAATAAAAATACAGCCATAAAATGGGATATTTTTAAAAACATCCTAATATCTAATTGTGAGAAGTACATGCCTTATGGGAATAAAAGGTTAAGGAACAAGAAAAAAACAATGTGGATAAATAGAGCTAGAAAGAATGCAATAAATGACAAACAGAAAGCATTTAAATCACTAAAACAGGAGGGGAACGAGGAAGTATTGAAAAACTACAAAGAAAAAAATATAATATGTAAAAGACAAATAAAAACAGCCAAACTAGAGACCGAGAGATTAATCGCCAAAGAGAGTAAAACTAACCATAAAATGTTCTTTAATTATATAAATGGTAAAAAGTATAAACCTATAGGTGTCGGCCCCTTACAGAGTAATGAGGGGGGAGTTGCAGAGAGCGATGAGGAGAAAGCAAAGCTACTAAATATCTTTTTCTCCACTGTACTCACTGAGGAAAATAAACTGTCAGATGAAATGCAGAATATAAAAGTAAATTCCCCATTAATAGTGCCCTGTCTGACCCAGGAAGAAGTAGAGCTGCGTCTTAAAAAGATTAAAATAGACAAATCGCCAGGACCGGATGGCATACACCAACGTATCCTAAGAGAATTAAGTAATGTCATCGCTAGACCCTTATTTCTGATATTTAAGGACTCTATACTGACAGGGAGTGTTCCACAGGATTGGCGCATAGCAAATGTGGTGCCAATATTCAAAAAGGGTCCAAAAACAGAGCCCGGGAACTATAGGCCGGTAAGTTTAACATCTGTCGTGGGTAAACTGTTTGAGGGTTTTCTAAGAGATGCTATCTTGGAGTACCTCAATGAAAATAAGCAAATTACTCCATATCAGCATGGCTTCATGAGGGATCGGTCACGTCAAACCAATTTAATCAGTTTCTATGAGGAGGTAAGTTCTAGACTGGACCGCAGCAAATCAATGGATGTCATATATCTGGACTTCTCCAAAGCATTTGACACTGTACCACATAAAAGGTTAGTATATAAAATGAGAATGCTTGGCCTGGGAGAAAATGTCTGTATGTGGGTAAGTAACTGGCTCAGTGATAGAAAATAGAGGGTGGTTATTAATGGTACATACTCAGATTGGGTCACTGTCACTAGTGGGGTACCACAGGGGTTAGTATTGGGCCCTATTCTCTTCAATATATTTATTAATTATCTTGTAGAAGGCTTGCACAGTAAAATATCAATTTTTGCAGATGACTCTAAACTGTGTAAAGTAATTAACACAGAAGAGGACAGTACACTGCTACAGATGGATCTGGATAGACTGGAGGCTTGGGCAGAGAAGTGGCAGATGAGGTTTAACACTGACAAATGTAAGGTTATGCATATGGGAAGGAATAATGCAAGTCACCAGTACATACTAAATGGTAAAATATTGGGTAACTCTGACATGGAAAAGGACCTAGGAATTTCTGTGAACAGCAAACTCAGCTGCAGAAACTAGTGTCAGACAGCTGCTGCCAAGGTCAATAAGATAATGGGTTGCATCAAAAGAGGCATAGATGCCCGTGATGAGAACATAGTCCTGCCACTTTTACAAATCACTAGTCAGACCACACATGGAGTACTGTGTACAGTTCTGGGCTCCTGTGAACAAGGCAGACATAGCAGAGCTGGAGAGGGTTCAGAGGAGGGCAACTAAAGTAATAACTGGAATGAGTGGACTACAGTACCCAGAAAGATTATCAAAATTAGGGTTATTCATTTTAGAAAAAAGACGACTGAGGGGAGATCTAATAACTATATATAAATATATCAGAGGTCAGTACAGAGATTTCTCCCATGATCTATTTATCCCCAGGACTGTGACTGTGACGAGGGGACATCCTCTGCGTCTGGAGGAAAGAAGGTTTGTACACAAACATAGAAGAGGATTCTTTACGGTAAGAGCAGTGAGACTATGGAACTCTCTGCCTGAGGAGGTGGTGATGGTAAGTTCACTAAAAGAGTTCAAGAGAGGCCTGGATGTATTTTTGGAGGGTAATAATATTACAGGTTATAGTTACTAGAGAGAGGTCGTTGATCCAGGGAGTAATTCTGATTGCCTGATTGGAGTCGGGAAGGAATTTTTTTCCCCTAAAGTGGGGAAAATTGGCTTCTACCTCACAGGGTTTTTTTTGCCTTCCTCTGGATCAACTTATAGGAAAACAGGCCAAACTGGATGGACAGATGTCTTTTTTCGGCCTTATAAACTATGTTACTATGTTACTATACAGCCTCCTACAGGGACGGACTGGGAACTTAAAGTGGCCCTGGAAAAAATTCTAAAAGTGGCCCCATTTTGAAGTCAGGTCCAAACTGATGGAAGGCAGCACCAGCAATACCATATTGTGGCACATTATACCGCCCCAACAGAGCCAAATACTACAGTCCATCACAAAATAGTGCCAGCAGCACAAAATAAATCCCCAAAAACTTCCACTGACTGGCCATGAAGAGGTCCCAGGCAGCCCCCAGGGCAGTGGCCCACAGGGCAATTTCCCTGTAAGGTCTATGGCCAATCCGCCCCTGGCCTCCTAGTATGTACTGTAATTGCATGCTTACATAGCAGCATTCCTCCATTCCCTCCCTGAGGTTCTACCTTAAAATATAATGGTATGGTGCTATTGATGAATGTGTGCTGCGAAGAAAGACTGAAGTTAATGTAATTTGCTGCATTGTTTATCAAATGCCTCATTAAATGAATACTATTGTGTTCAACTCTATAGCACTCTTGACAGCAAAAACAATCTTTCCCAACATAAACAGATCCAACAAATGTCTCCAAACACTGAAACAAGTTTGCTACATGTATAATTCGGAAGACATACATATTTCATTATTTTACGCTCATAAGTACAATGCCATGGTAAAGGAGAAGATAAATCTGATCTGGTGTCACCTCAAATATTTAAAGAGAGATAGTTCCTGAAACAAGAATTTTAGATCGTTAAGTATTAATGTTGTTTACTTATTAAGAGTTTATGAATCAAGTTGTATGAATCAATTTAGTCATCCAAACAAATTTTAAGTCTTTAAGGGAATGGCCCTCTGCAGACAATTAATGAATGTGCTGGATTATCATGGCTGCACATCTCGTACAGTCGTGCTAATCTACGCATGTGCCATTACTGCAAGTATGCAAATGATATGACAAGTTAAATTAATTATCAAATGTGCATGCACTGCTAAAATTCATTTAGCAGCTGGCACAAATTTGTTGACGTTGATTTGTTTAAGGCCTCATGCATAAGACCATATGTTTGTCCAAATCCAATCTGCATTTTTTGTGAATCGGATATGGACCCATTAATTTCAATGGAGCTGCAAAAGATGAAGACAGCACAGTGTACCATGGCCTTGCAAAAGCGATAAAACATGTCCTATTCTTGTAGGTAACGTGGACAAGAATAGGCATATCTACAGTAGCGTGCGATGTGTGTAATGGGAATATGCAGCGTGTACTCTACCAGTATCTCTGTTTTGTGTATTTGCGGTTTAGAAACCGCAAAATGGATATGGTCGTGTGCATGAGACTTAAATATCATAGCTCATGAGCAGATACTTGCTATAATGGCGCCCACATGCGATTAACAAGGTAACATGAGATGTGTGGCTATATTAATTTGCTAGTAGAGGGAGCGTCCTGAGCTGTGAGAATGTGTAAAGTGTAAATTCGTTCTCATGAATGAATCGATCCGTATGAATCGATTCAGTCATCCGTAGAGCAGCAGCTTATACTATGCTCTAAAATTAGTCCAAATACCTTTATAGATATTTACTTTCAAGCATATTTAATTTTACTCATTAATTAATAATGATTACTCATTTAGAATTAGGTTTGATGTTTATCGGCCTGTGAGAAAAAATACCTGTAATTTACATAGTTGCAGCTACGTTCATTAAAATGCAGTTATCCCAACTGTAACATCCAAAAGATACATTGAAGAGAGAATACATGAATATAGCTATAGACCATTTATTTTGTTTGTGATATACAATAAAAAAGAAGATATAGAATCTGGCAACAAGAACTGTTATGGAATGACTGTAACATAACGATCTATAAGGAGTAGAGGGTTCTGGTATGGAGAGGAAAGGGTAATATAACTTCTCAAGTGGTACTAGTGGGAGAAGTATGTGTAGACTGATTTTGATTGCTTAGGAGACTGCAAAGTTTTTACAGATTTACTGATTTACAGGGCTGCATCATTTTCATTCGATGCTGTATCATAGAAGACCCTGAATTACCTCCTGGTGGATGACACAGCCAGGAACTTGCTATAGCTTCTACTACTACAATCCTAGGGTCCTTTTACATTGCCTGATGTAGGAACATAACAAGCGGCAATTGACATTATATAACAAGTCAATCAGCGCTGGTTTAAAGGGCTTTTATATGACCTAATGTAACTGCATGGGGGACAAACAATTGTAATAATAGTACATAGAGTTTGTATAATGTTAGCAGCACAACCCTGTTTACACGGCTGATCAGTGGGAAATTTAGTATCACAGAAAAACCACTAAAACTTAACTTTTATTAGGACACATAAAAGGTGAGACATGAAACAATGACACAAAAATGGGGGGAAAGTTAGATATAATGATAAAAATGGCCAAAATTGTTGGGCGGAAAAGGCTATCCCTAGGCTTACCCTGAGAACGCTGGGGGCCCTGCCTAATTACGGAACAGCCACCCTGACAGGGGCGATCCCTTGACACAGGATAGAACCCATACCACAAAAAAACACCCAAGTGAACACAAAAACGTGCAGTCAAGGTAATACACTGTCAAGTACGTCAGTCAATGATGAAGGTACAGACATGTAGTTGCACAAATGATAATGAGCCTGGACTAGGTAAACTATAGACGTCAACAGAATGCCAACAGTAGGTTTTAATCAAAATCCAAATACAAGTAATAACTCCTCCTCACAACAATCAAAAAGATATAGTTATTAGTAATGATTGAGCACCTCTGTGCTCGTCTGCTCAGGTGCTCTGGCCGAGCACTCGGGGCTGCTCGAGTGCTCGGCCAAGCACCCGAGCATAATAAAAGTCAATGGGAGAAGACCAGGCACCCCCTACTCGGATGATGGGAGGGTGTCTAGTCCATATGAAAACGTGAAAAAATGGTGGAAACACCACAGAAATGTTTCGGGAACAGCATCGGGAGGGTGAATTCGTACGCATTAGCGCACAATGCGTAGCATTAGCATATTAATTCGTATGTATTAGCATACAATTAGAGATGAGCAAAGTTGCGTGCAAATATTCGTTATTCTTGTCATGTTCGGCGAACATTCCCGCACAAATAACGAACATACAGTCTAAGCATTGTTAAAAGTATGCTAGTCGCTACTGAACTGAATACGTACGCATGAGCATACGCATACACTGTGTCTGCGAACATTCCCGCACAAATAACGAACATACAGTCTAGCGTTGTTAAAGGTACGCTACTTAACTGAATGCGTACGCATGAGCGTACGAAGTGCGTACGAATCTTTAGCGTACTATTGTCTCGCAAATGCGTCATACGCACGCACGACGCTAGGCTGCGGCGTTCAGTCCCTCAGAGGCAGAGCGAATTTTCCAAAATGGCAGTCAAGCGTTCTTCTGCATTTAGCACTGGAGAGCTGAAAGACCTGATCCGGCTTATGGACGCTTACAATGGCACACACCGCCATCTGAACCAGCATAAGAAGCAGGTGATCCGAGGCTTGAGCCATCGTTTCAACACCGTGCGGACCTCTGGCCAGATCCAGCGCAAATGGTCCAATCTGAAATTTAAATGCCCAGAGCGGCTTAATGAGATCCGCACAGAGATACGGCAGGGTGAGTAACAAAATATTTGATAAGTAAAAACATGTTAAAAAAATTATTGTACTGTATTGTATATATAACAGCAGTGAGTGCCAATAATGAAAAAAGTATAGAAGGACAACGTGGGCATGCGTAGTGCGCTGCAGTAATTTTCTTTCATGCTAGGCCACGCCAATAACTCGAACCAAACAAGGGAAGGTATTCTCAGATACATTCCCCTTCCCAGTAATTAGCCTTAGGCTACTTTCACATATGTTCTGCAGTATTTGTCCTGCCAATTCCAGGCGTTCTTGCCGAATAGCAGCCGGATCAGTACCGTCTCCCATTATTGTTAATGGCGCTGGCCGTTCTCCCGTATGTGTCAGGCAAATGCACTAGTGTGAAAGAAAGTACCCTTAGATATATGCCCCTTCATAGTTAGCGCTTCAGCTGCAGCTACTGTCAGTGGGTGATATCCAAAGTATTCCTACCGCACCGTGTTAACGATATTAAGAAAGTTATTGTGACAATAACGTTATCTATTGCTATAAATACCTTTTTAGAAGAACAAAATATGATATGGCCCCCCTCTCACACCCATAATATCTTCATAGTAGTATGTGTTAGTATTAAAAAGTGTCATCATCTAACAATTGTGTATGTTTTTATGCTGCAGAGCACCGTCAAGACGGCGTCACCAACGTCGAGGCAGGATGGCCCCTTCAAGCTGGTTACTCAAGGGTAGTGTGACTAGTGTCTATTCTGCTGCATGTCAGGACTCATGTCCATCTCTCCCCATCACAGCTCAGGACAGGAGGCAGTTGAAGATTTAAACTGAGCATGTGCGGCCTTCTCAGTGAGCAGTTCAAAGAAATAAGAAAAAAAAAAAGGCTCAATAAAGATACATTTCACTGAATAACTGAGTCAGTTCTAATAGATATACAAAATATTTAATGACATGCAACTGCTAAAGTATCCAGATCCAGGTGATTCCACCCCTACAGATATCACCACTGACTTTAAGGTGGAGGCCGCCTTATAGCGATTTGGCACACACCTGCATGCTGCCTCCCGCCTGATTCGCGGCCTACAATTGGAGCTCCGAGAGCTGCAAGCCATGGTGGCCAGACGTCGCCAAAGGCCTGCATAATTTTTATTTTCTTTTGTTTTTTTTATTTATTATTTGTTAAAAGTCAAAAGTTGTTATTATTAGTAAAATAATTCTTCTAAAACCTGTGTTTTGATTGTTTTTTTAAACCTTTAACCCCTTCCTGACATACTGTGAAGAAATATTGTTAGGAAACATATATTGACTTGTACGTAAAGTGCAAGTGCTGCCAAAAATTACACGGAACCAGGCACTCCAATACAACGGGTATAACGAAGGGCCTCATTCACATTGTGGTACAATTGTTCTTGTCCTGGGACTCATACACTCATAAAGCCTATACACAAAGTGACTGGGCTGCCAAAAATTACACGGAACAGGCACTCCGATACAACGGGTACCTGCTGGTGAGCTGACCATTGAAAACATTATGGTTGAGGGCCTGCTGGTGAGCAGACCGTTGGAAACATTGTGGTTGAGGGCCTGCTGGTGAGCAGACCCTTGAAAACATTATGGTTGAGGGCCTGCTGTTGAGCAGACCCTTGAAAACATTATGGTTGAGGGTCTGCTGGTGAGCAGACACTTGAAAACATTATGGTTGAGGGCCTGCTGGTGAGCAGACCCTTAAAAACATTATGGTTGATGGCCTGCTGGTGAACAGACCCTTTAAAAAATTATGGTTGAGGGCCTGCTGGAGAGCAGACCCTTGAAAACATTATGGTTGAGGGCCTACATGAGAAAACAGTGTATCCAATAAACCCTAAAACTGTTCAGCCACTTTCCTGTGGTGGGGTAGAGAAATCAGGGGCAATCCAAGCCTTGTTCATCTTGATAAGCATCGACCTGTCAGCATTGTTGGTTGACAGGTGAATGCGCTTATCAGTAATTATGCCCCCAGGCAGCTAAATACCCGCTCAGACAAAAATGCTGGCGGCAGGGCAGGCCAGCACCTCCAAGGCATAGAGCGGCCAGTTCGTGCCACGTGTTTCAGCTTAGAACACCCAATAATTATAAAGGCACAGAGGGATCGCTGAGGACGTTGACACGGTCAGCTAGGTACTCCTTTACCATCTTCCAAAACTTTTCCCTCCTTGTCACACTAGGCCGCTCATCAGGGTGAGGCTGCTGGCGAGGTGTCATGAAAGTGCCCCCAGACCTTGGAGGAGTGTCGCCTTGCCTTTGCTGGAACTGCTGTGTGTTCCCCTTCGTCTCCCCTCCTCGGCGTGGCCAAGGAACTACGTACTGCCGCCTGTGTTCTCAGCTGGAAATTTTTGGAGCAATTTTTTCTACAAGCGCCTTCTGGTATTGCACCATTTTTTGTTGTCCTCTGCCACCACAAGAATGAGAGATGAGAAGTTCTCCTTTGTACCAGGGGTCGAGAAGGGTGAACAACCAGTAATCGGTGTTGCCTAATATGCATATAACGCGAGGGTCACGGGAAAGACAGCCT
The DNA here is from genome assembly GCA_900303285.1 of Rhinella marina. Classification (NCBI taxonomy): domain Eukaryota; kingdom Metazoa; phylum Chordata; class Amphibia; order Anura; family Bufonidae; genus Rhinella; species Rhinella marina. Next base: position 37,192 of record ONZH01019516.1, read on the forward strand.
AGAATGGAGTCAGCCATGTGCGCCAGAGTCCCAACAGACAAGGCTTCGCTCTCCTCACCAGGAGAATGACCCTCAATCTCCTCATCCTCGTTCTCATCGGCCCATCCACGCCGAAGAGATGGTGCAAATCTGCTCTGGTTACTACCCTGTGTAGCGGGTGCGCAAACCGTCTCATGCTCCTCCTCCTCCTCCAATTGGCAATGAGAAGACAAACCGAGGGTGGTCTAGCTATCGTCCTGTGTAGGGTCTTCCCCCATTTCCACACGCAAAGCATCCGCCTTTATTGTGAGCAGTAAGGTTTTAAGTAGACACAGAAGAGGGATGGTTACGCTGATAATTGCATTATCGCCACTCACCAACTGTGTAGATTCATCAAAGTTGCCGTAAAACCTCACAGGGGTCAGACATCAATTCCCACTCGCCGACCGTGTTGCAGCTGGTTCTCCACTACTGCCCTCTTGCTGCCTCACCTAGCCTGGTCAACATGTGGAAGGTGGAGTTCCAGCGCGTGCTCAGGTCACACAGCAGTCGGTGAGCTGGCAAGCGAAGCGCTGCTGCAGCGTTGCCAGGCGGCAGAAGCTGTAGGTTGATTTCCTGAAATGGGCACACAGGCGACGCACCTTTACCAGTAGCTGAGGCAAATGGGGGTAGGTTTTCAGAAAAAGCTGCACCACTAAGTTGAAGACATGGGCCAGGCATGGTATGTGTGGGAGGTTGCCCAGCTCCAAAGCTGCCACCAAGTTGCAGCCGTTATCAGACA
>ONZH01019517.1:0-101444 GCA_900303285.1 Rhinella marina
GCTGTGAGAGTCCGTCCAGTAGTCCCGAGCTGTGGGATTGGCGATCGTGTCAATATGGGCGGTATCATGCCAGATAAAAGACGCCGTCTCCAGAGGCTCGGTTAAGCGGCTCCATACCCCCTGATGAAAGCCACATCTGTGGCGAAACATGGTGGGGGAGCCTAAGTTGTTATTTTTAATCAGCTGTAGCAATCCATCTCATGACCGTCCGGGACGTATTAGACGGCCCGGTCTAGCGTCCCGGCAGGTTTAGTTATACCTAATATAGCCTCGGCGCCGTTATCATTAACTTGTGGAAGGCTTTAGGCCTTTCACATTACTAGTACAGGCAGGTCTCAGGGGTAACTGCTTAGGCCACTCCGTGGTTACACTGAGTCGCAAGTAGGACTAGGTCCCTTAGGCTACTTTACACTAGTGTTTTTAAATTCCGGTATTGAGTTCCATCATAGGGCTCAAATACCGGAAAAAAACGCTTCAGTTTTGTCCCCATTCATTGTCAATGGGGACAAAACTGAACTGAAGACAACGAAATGCTCCTGAAAGCATTCCGTTCCGTCTTCAGACCAGAGAAACGAAACCGCAGCATGCTGCGGTTTGCCTTTCCGGGTCCAGGCATCTCGCACCAAGACGGATCCGGAATGACCCCCAATGCAAGTCAATGGGGACGGATCCGTTTGGTGTGGACACACCAGTAATCCGGATCTGTCCTCCATTGACTTGCAATGGGGGTCATTCCGGATCCGGCTACAGAGATAGATACATACATACATAACATACTCCAGGGACAGCATGTCTTCACGCGCCTCCTGCGCTAAGCTTATGACGTTTCCCCACTGCGCCCAGCAGGAGGGCGCTGTGGGGAATCGTCATCACTGCGCGTAGGAGGCGCGTGAAGACGTTCTGCCGGCGTCCCTGGCTGGAGTATGTAAGTATGTATGTATGTATGTATGTATGTGTGTGTATGTATGTATGTATGTTTGTCTGTGTCTTGTTCCAATGTGTGTGTCAACATGTGTGGGGCCGGAGCACTCCGGCTCCACACATGTATCAGCGGCACTACGGATCCGTCGGCACCCTTTTAGGTGCCGGATCCGTGCTGCTGCTAGTGTGAAAGTAGCCTTATAGCAGTCACATCAGGTGGCCAACTGGCCCTATTCCACCTGCTATTAAGATAGCGGGGGAATTCATAAAAGCCACTAACAGTGCGCTGAGTACTTGTAGCAGCACACCCTGGCCTAGTGTCCACCTGCACTAGTGTACTGTATGAAGATGGGCATGAAGTTTAATTCCTACCAGGATAAATGAGTTAAAACATCCACTAACAGTCATTGATATCTGGCGCTGATACCTTCATACCCATAATAAAGCGTACATAAGCTTGGGAACCTGATCAATTGCACGTTGATGCCGGATCTATTTGGCTGCTACAAGTGTTTTTTAATAACATCACCATTTTTGGGAACTTTATACACTTTTGGTTGGTTTTAGTTTTAATGGAGTATATTACTAATAAAAGTTATATTTTACGGATTTAAGTCCCAAAGGGATCATTATAGCTTTGGCTATTTGTACTAGTAAATTTTGAATAGATTCTGGGCTCCCAGGCTAGACCTTGGTATTTTCTCATGGCAATTCATATATTTTTATTCTGCCACAGCTGCACGTTATCAATTTCACTAGGACTCAATTATGTGATTAACTATGACTGTATATTCATCATGTTTTTTGATGAATTTATAACACTTTTGATCATGTTCTCTATTCATTTGATATGAGTTATATTATGAAATCCTTTATGTACATATAATTAATATTTTGTATTTATTCATGTCTATTATTGATTGATCTCACTGATTTTCCAATTATGCACTTTATTAATACTTACCTATATAAACTTGCTTGAGCACTGTTATCACTGCTTGACAAAGGCTCTAATGAGATGAGCTGAAACGTTGCATTTAGGTGTAATAAAAGATCCACTTTTTGTTTTGCCAAGTCCGGAGTGATGCCTTTCTCTCTCTCTCTCTCTCTCTCTCTCTCTCTCTCTCGTCTATATATATATATATATATAATTATATATATATATATATATATATATATCTACACACACACACATATATACACACATACACTGGAGATCAAAATTAGAGAACACACAATTTCCTAAATGTCAAGGTCACTATGTAGCCCTATGGGAATTTATCCTAACAGGAGTTAAAGAGGACCTTTCACCAATCCGGACATGCCTGTTTTAATAGCTTCATGCATTCCCCATGTAATAACAAGTCTGGAACATCTATTCTTATGTCTGTATGTTGTGCCATTCCTTTATTATTGCACTAGAAGTTATCAATGAATTGCTATTTGTCTTCAGTAAGGGAACAGAGGGGAGGTAACAAGTTGGGGTTGTGTACCTGCACAGTCTGAACATGGCAGCACTGATTGGATAGAATGAGACTGTGCAGGTACACACCCCCAACTAGTCACCTCCCCTCTGTTCCTTTACTGAAAGCAAATAGCAATTCATTGATAACTTCTAGTGCAAATAATAAAGGAATGGCACAAACATAGAGCCATAAGAATAGATGTTCCAGAATTGTTAGTAACGTGGGGAATGCATGGAGCTATTTAAAACAGGCATGTCAGGAGTGATGAAAGGTCCTCTTTAAAGAGCAGTATTTTAAACATATTTAATTAATTGCATATATTCTAAAGCACAGTATAAAAAATGTAAATGAGGTATTTGAAAAAGAACACTAAGCAAAACTAGAGAACACTTTCAGACACCTGCAAGTTGGTGGTGTTAATATGGTACCTGGTGCTAATTTCCTTAATTATCTGACAACCCCTATTTAACTGGCAGCCTAACTTTCCAGTTTTCTCTGACTTTGCAAGATGGAAAGCTGTTCCAAAGTGACAAACCCTCCGTCAGCAGGTTGTCAAGATGAAGGTCAAAAGGATGACCCTATCAGCCATAGCAAAAGAAGTTGGTCGTTCCAAGTCTGTGATTTCTAGAATACTGCATGTTTACAACACCACAAACTCATTTAAATACCCCAAGAAGGCTGGTCTTCCACGAAAGACAAAAGCAAGAGAGGACAGGATAATGCGGAGAATCTCCATGGGCAATCGGTTCAACACTGCAGCTGGAATTGCTCGCCAGTTCAGCACTGAACAGGTTAAGGATCTACCTCGTCATACAGAGTCTCGACATTTAAGAACATTTGGACTGAAAGCCCACTCTGCAGTGACCAAACCTCTCATTAGCGGAAAGACTCAAAAGGCTAGATTAACCTTTGCTGAGGAGCATGTTGTGTGGACAGAGGAAAAGTGGTCCAGAGTTCACTTTATTGATGAAAGCAAGTTTAATTTATTTGGGTCTGATGGGAAACATTATGTTTGTCGACAAACTGGGGAAAGACTGAACCCAAAGTGTGTAAAGAAGTCAGTGAAGGTGAAGGAGGAAATGTCATGGTTTGGGGAATGTTTTCAGCAGCAGGAGTTGGGCCTCTCATACAGCTACATGGCAGAGTAAATGCAAGTGTGTATCAGAACCTTCTTCAACAACACATGGTTCCTTCCTTGCGTTTGTCACTCAATCAGCCAGCAATTTTCATGCATGACAATGCCCCCTGTCACACAGCAAAACGTGTAAAGCAGTTCCTTGAAACTGAAAACATTGAAACAATGAAATGGCCAGCTCAGATTCCTGATCTAAACCCAATAGAAAACCTCTGGAAAATCCTTTGTGACAAAGTTATGGCCAAGAAACCCACTACAGTCAACGAACTGCGGAAGAAACTGCAAGAATAGTGGACCAAAATCACACCAAAGCAGTGTGAGAGACTAGTGATGTGCTGTGGCCGCAGATGTGCTGAAGTCGTTCAAAGCAAAGGTCTGTACACTTCCTACTAACTGGTGACTGTTGTAACCTTCAGAAAATTTAGTTTTAATCTTTTTCTGTGCTGCAGTCATTGCTGCTCTCTAATTTTGATCATTGTGTTTTTTGGAAAATAAAGATTTTTTGTTGAAGTACTTTGGTTATTTTGTTAAATGTTGTTCTAGTGGCATGGTATAACCCAAGACCAATGAAGAAATATATATATATATATATATATATATATATATATATATATATATATATACATATATATATACAGTACAGACCAAAAGTTTGGACACACCTTCTCGTTCAAAGAGTTTTCTGTATTTTCATGACTATGAAAATAGTAGATTCACACTGAAAGCATCAAAGCTATGAATTAACACATGTGGAATTATATACTTAACAAAAAAGTGTGAAACAACTGAACATATGTCTTATATTCTAGGTTCTTCAAAGTAGCCACCTTTTGCTTTGATTACTGCTTTGCATACTCTTGGCATTCTCTTGATGAGCTTCAAGAGGTAGTCACCTGAAATGGTATTTCAACAGTCTTGAAGGAGTTCCCACAGATACTTAGCACTTGTTGGCCCTTTTGCCTTCACTCTGCGATCCAGCTAACCCCAAACCATCTCAATTGGGTTCAGGTCTGGTGACTGTGGAGGCCAGGTCATCTGGCGTAGCACCCCATCACTCTCCTTCTTGGTCAAATAGCCCTTACACAGCCTGGAGGTGTGTTTGGGGTCATTGTCCTGTTGATAAATAAATGATGGTCCAACTAAACGCAAACAGGATGGAATAGCATGCCGCTGCAAGATGCTGTGGTAGCCATGCTGGTTCAGTATGCCTTCAATTTTGAATAAATCCCCAACAGTGTCACCAGCAAAGCACCCCTACACCATCACACCTCCTCCTCCAGGCTTCACGGTGGGAACCAGGCATGTAGAGTCCATCCGTTCACCTTTTCTGCGTCGCACAAAGACACGGTGGTTGGAACCAAAGATCTCAAATTTGGACTCATCAGACCAAAGCACAGATTTCCACTGGTCTAATGTCCATTCCTTGTGTTCTTTAGCCCAAACAAGTCTCCTTCTGCTTGTTGCCTGTCCTTAGCAGTGGTTTCCTAGCAGCTATTTTACCTTGAAGGCCTGCGGCACACAGTCTCCTCTTAACAGTTGTTGTAGAGATGTGTCTGCCTGCCTAGAACTCTGTGTGTCATTGACCTGGTCTCTAATCTGAGCTGCTGTTAACCTGCGATTTCTGAGGCTGGTGACTCGGATGAACTTATCCTCCCGCAGCAGAGGTGACTCTTGGTCTTCCTTTCCTGGGGCGATCCTCATGTGAGCCAGTTTCTTTGTAGCGCTTGATGGTTTTTGCGACTGCACTTGGGGACACTTTCAAAGTTTTCCCAATTTTTTCGGACTGACTGACCTTCATTTCTTAAAGTAATGATGGCCACTTGTTTTTCTTTACTTAGCTGTTTTTTTCTTACCATAATACAAATTCTTACAGTCTATTCAGTAGGACTATCAGCTGAGAATACCAAGAGTGTGCAAAGCAGAAATAACAATGTGACACACACATTGGTATATATATATATATATATATATATATATATACAGTACAGACCAAAAGTTTGGACACACCTTCTCGTTCAAAGAGTTTTCTGTATTTTCATGACTATGAAAATAGTAGATTCACACTGAAAGCATCAAAGCTATGAATTAACACATGTGGAATTATATACTTAACAAAAAAGTGTGAAACAACTGAACATATGTCTTATATTCTAGGTTCTTCAAAGTAGCCACCTTTTGCTTTGATTACTGCTTTGCATACTCTTGGCATTCTCTTGATGAGCTTCAAGAGGTAGTCACCTGAAATGGTATTTCAACAGTCTTGAAGGAGTTCCCACAGATGCTTAGCACTTGTTGGCCCTTTTGCCTTCACTCTGCGATCCAGCTAACCCCAAACCATCTCAATTGGGTTCAGGTCTGGTGACTGTGGAGGCCAGGTCATCTGCGTAGCACCCCATCACTCTCCTTCTTGGTCAAATAGCCCTTACACAGCCTGGAGGTGTGTTTGGGGTCATTGTCCTGTTGATAAATAAATGATGGTCCAACTAAACGCAAACAGGATGGAATAGCATGCCGCTGCAAGATGCTGTGGTAGCCATGCTGGTTCAGTATGCCTTCAATTTTGAATAAATCCCCAACAGTGTCACCAGCAAAGCACCCCTACACCATCACACCTCCTCCTCCAGGCTTCACGGTGGGAACCAGGCATGTAGAGTCCATCCGTTCACCTTTTCTGCGTCGCACAAAGACACGGTGGTTGGAACCAAAGATCTCAAATTTGGACTCATCAGACCAAAGCACAGATTTCCACTGGTCTAATGTCCATTCCTTGTGTTCTTTAGCCCAAACAAGTCTCTTCTGCTTGTTGCCTGTCCTTAGCAGTGGTTTCCTAGCAGCTATTTTACCTTGAAGGCCTGCGGCACACAGTCTCCTCTTAACAGTTGTTGTAGAGATGTGTCTGCTGCTAGAACTCTGTGTGTCATTGACCTGGTCTCTAATCTGAGCTGCTGTTAACCTGCGATTTCTGAGGCTGGTGACTCGGATGAACTTATCCTCCGCAGCAGAGGTGACTCTTGGTCTTCCTTTCCTGGGGCGATCCTCATGTGAGCCAGTTTCTTTGTAGCGCTTGATGGTTTTTGCGACTGCACTTGGGGACACTTTCAAAGTTTTCCCAATTTTTTCGGACTGACTGACCTTCATTTCTTAAAGTAATGATGGCCACTTGTTTTTCTTTACTTAGCTGTTTTTTTCTTACCATAATACAAATTCTTACAGTCTATTCAGTAGGACTATCAGCTGTGTATCCACCTGACTTCTGCCCAACACAACTCAACAACCCCATTTATAAGGCAGGAAATCCCACTTATTAAACCTGACAGGGCACACCTGTGAAGTGAAAACCATTTCAGGTGACTACCTCTTGAAGCTCATAAAGAGAATACCAAGAGTGTGCAAAGCAGAAATCACAGCAAAAGCTGGCTACTTTGAAGAACCTAGAATATAAGACTTATTTTCAGTTGTTTCACACTTTTTTGTTAAGTATATAATTCCACGTGTTAATTCTAGGGATGAGCGAACTTTTGAAAAGTTCGGTTCGCTTCGGCGAACTTTCGTGAAATTCAGATTCGTACAACCGAACCTAAAACGAACCTTGCTATAACGGCTGAATAATTGCTGCTACAATAATGGGAGTCTGATAGGGTATAGTTTCGTTTACTTGCAGTTGCTATTACAATGAAAAAAGTGGAAAAAATCCAAGTGACTTCAACAACGGCGACGCAAAATATACGCATATTTGAGAATTTACACTAATGCGTACGCTAATGCAAGCATTCCCGCACAAATAACGAACATACAGTCTAGCGTTGTCAAAGGTATGCTACTTAACTTAAAGGGATTCTGTCACCTCGTTTAAGCCTATAGAACTGAGGACATGGGCTGCTAGATGGCCACTAGCCCGTCCACAATATACTTTTCCTATTGCTGTGTGTGTCTTTGTTTAGTCAGAAAAACGATTTTATTCATATGCTAATTCTGGTTATAAGGAGCCCAAGGGGCGGTTACCAATATTCCTGGATCCCAGCTGCGTCCACTGTGAAGGAGCCCAGCACCGCCCCGCATCCTCTCATCTCCTCCTTGCTCCCCCGACTTCACACATTCAGAGCGCCGTAATCTCGCGATGGCTCGCGTGAGATTACGGCTCTGAGTGCGTGAAGTCGGGGGAGCAAGGAGGAGATGAGAGGATGCGGGGCGGTGCTGGGCTCCTTCACAGTGGGCACGGCTGGGATCCAGGAAGATTGGTAACCGCCCCTTGGGCTCCTTATAACCAGAATTAGCATATGAATAAAATCGTTTTTCTGACTAAACAAAGACACACACAGCAATAGGAAAAGTATATTGTGGACGGGCTAGTGGCCATCTAGCAGCCCATGTCCTCAGCTCTATAGGCTTAAACGAGGTGACAGAATCCCTTTAATGAATATGTACGCATTAGCGTACGCATACACTGCGTCTGCGAACATTCCTACTCAAGTAACGAACATACAGTCTAGCGTTGTCAAAGGTACGCTACTTAACTGAATATGTACGCATTAGCGTACTCATACACTGCGTCTGCGAACATTCCTACTCAAGTAACGAACATACAGTCTAGCGTTGTCAAAGGTACGCTACTTAATAATGTACACTAATGCGTACGCTAATGCATATGAATTCATAAAATGCGTGTACACATTAGTGAACATTCTCAAATATGCGTATATTTAGGGTATGGCATATGGCATATTCCAGACCCTAAATATACGCATATTTGAGAAGGTTCGCTAATGTGTACGCATTTTATGAATTCATACGCATTAGCGTACATTCTCAAATATGCGTATATTTTGAGTCGCTGTTATTTTAACCAGATTCGTTACGAACTTTCTCAAAATTCGGTTCGGTGACGAACCGAACTTTTGGGAAAGTTCGTAACGAATCTGGTTCGTTATGGTTCGGTTCGCTCATCCCTAGTTAATTCATAGTTTTGATGCCTTCAGTGTGAATCTACAATTTTCATAGTCATGAAAATACAAAAAACTCTTTGAATGAGAAGGTGTCCAAACCTTTGGTCTGTACTGTATATATATATATATATATATATATATATATATATATATACACACACACATATACATACTAGCAGAAGGACCTGGATTCGCACAGGTATATTTCATCAATTTTACTTAATGTTTGTGTGTGTGTCGTTAAACGATATCAATAGTATCCCCTATAAACAGTAACATCTGCCCCCTTAACAGTGACCTCCACAGCCCCCTACCCCTTAACACTGACCCCCCCCAGTGTCCTTCTTAAAATGGGACCTCCATAGCAGCCCCCCTTAACTTTGACCTCCACAGCTGCCTACCCCTTTAACAGCGAGTTCCACAGCACCCCACCCCCTTGACAGTGACCTCTACCGCACCCGCCTCTTAACACTAACTATAGGTTACAGTCCTGACCTCCACCATTCCCTGCCCCTTAACAGAGACCTCCATAGCGACTTCCCCTTTAACAGTGACTGCCACAGTACCCTGCTCCCTTAACAGCAAAATGGGAGGAAGCATGACCTAACAGGGTCAGGGGTGTGGCTTAGCGGGACCTGGGGACACAGTTTTTAAGTCCATCTTTTGAGGCCACCCTACCTGCCCCCTTAATTGTGACCTCCACAGCACTCCGCTCCCTTAACAGTGTCATCCACAGCGCCTTAACCCTTTAAAGTTGACTTGTAGCAGTGAAGAAAAATGGCTGGGTTGTTAGGGAAACCTGGTGTAAAACTGTGTGCATGTGGAGACGTCTATTGGCTAATAAGGGACATGTGAACGCACGTATGTCAGTTGGGATATGAAGAGAAAGATATGCAGGCTTGTATTAGCTAATGCATTTTTTGGAAATATTTCAGGTACGGTATGTCCTGGAGAGCTGAGACCCGATCTAAAACCTTTTTGAACTCCTGATGTACCTGTGTGCCAAATATTGTGATTGTAAATGCGATTTTGCGGATTCCTTTAGCAGACATACACACACAAACTGGGCTTTATAATAATATATATATATATGTTTTGAGGGTCATCACTAGCACTCTCAGTACTGCCAAAGTTGCGGGTGTTATTGATAACGCCTTATATTCTCTCTTATTGATTTTACATCCTACTACACCTTTGATTTATGTACTCCCGAAGATACACAAATCGCTGGTGAATCCGCCAGGTAGACCGATCGTCTCTGGCAGGGGTTCGGTCTTTTCTACTATAGCTATATTCCTTGACAAAATCTTTGCCGTGAATTCCAGGTCCTTCATACGGGATAGAGATGATTTTTTTTGAAAAAATATCTACAATAAATGTTGGTGAGAATACTAAATTGGCCTCTTTTGATGTGGTCAGCCTCTACACCTCTATCAATCATGATAGAGGTGTGGAGGCAGTCCAAATATGTCGGAATTGCACTGATTATACTAAAGCATGTAAACATTTCATCATAGAACTCCTTGATATCGTCCTCAGTAACAATTATTTTGCTTTTGGGGATGAATATTATCTTCAAATACGGAGGTTCGAACGTAGTGCCAACTTATGCAAACATTTACATGTCAGATCTTGAAACTAGGTTTGTCTATGTGTCCCACCATTACAGCCATGTGCTGGGGTGGTTGAGATACATAGACAACATTTTCGTTATCTGGGATGGTTCTGAGGTCAAATTAATATGGTTTTTTGAATGATCTAGATCCTGATGTGAAATTTACAGATTCAGTTTTTGGACACTATGGTTATGAAGAAGAGTTCAAAACTTGCAACAGATCTCTACGTCAAACCTACGGATTTTAACAAACTTCTGAGGTTTGACAGTAGCCATCCTCGCACTATGATTAATTCCTTGCCGTGGAGCCAGTTTCTTCGCGTTTGGATGAGATGGCAATGAAGTTTATTGAGAGGGGTTACCCTAAAACACTGATTCAATCACATCAGCAAAAACTAACCACTGTGAGGAAACCTAGGAATATACAGTCTAATATATCTAGAGTCACCTTCGTGTCTACCTTCTCGGAGAACAGTCAGGTAATTGGCCAAATTGTTAAAAAAAATTGGCCTTGAAGAGCAACCTCCATCATGTGAATGAATTTTCTGTTCCCCCTCTGTTGTCATTCAGGCGGTCCAAAAACCTGAGGGACATGTTGGTTAGGGCGGATGTCCCTACTAGGAAACTAAGACACTCATATTGGCCCTAGAAAGAAAGGTAGCTTTTCCTGCTTGAGCTGTGTGAACTGCCCCTATATGTTGAAGGGAGACAGTTTTACACATCCCAGGTTAGGTACTAATTATGACAGTCGTTATTACCTCACGTGCGACAAGACATATGTCATCTATCTTCTACAGTGCCCTTGTGGCCTTCTGTATGTGGGTGAGACCATGTGGGACGTGAAAACACGTCTCAATCAGCATCGATATACCATAATAATAATACCAGAATAATTGATCATGTCCCCCCTCTTAAAAGAGGAGGTAATAGAGAGTGTGGAGATTATCATGGAGAACTAGCCATGAAGGCCAAACATTGTATGTATAAACCCCCCCCCCCAGGTATAATCAAAATGGACCAAAGTTAATCCAGGCCGGGGGTCTACACATTCCTCGTCCTCTCTGTAACTAGATTGCGGGCAATAAATGCTAGCTTGACTCCAAGGTCAACGAGGTCACATCTGGTTGGGCCATCACAGATTCAAGAGTGATTTTCAGGAATTTCCCCGATCTGTTTTCTTTTAATTTTCGTCAAGTTATTAATGAACATTTGGTCATAAACCAGCTTGTAAAGCATGCCAGTCCCGTGTCATAAAAATAATCCTCAAAAGTCTTCCTGACAACCCCCAAAAGTCCAGACCCCTTTTCTAATTAACGGAGATTGATGAATGTTCTGAGATAGTGTCATCTCAGTTTACAGAAGGGAGGGGGGGACGAGGGATTTGGAGGAGCTAAAATATGGAGCTCTGGGCCTGGCAGGTTATCACTTCTGAGGAGTCATCAACTAGATGAGGGTGGTCATTCTGCAATTCTGGCAGCTCCCAGCCAACAAAGCTTTCCACGTCCAGCACGTAAGAGAGTTCTGTCTGTTTTTCTCCTTTTTATTTTATCAAACTGTTATATTTTTGCATTGTATATATCTGTGTCTGTTATTTCATGTCAGCTTTTCTATAACCATTCATTGTACGCACTGTCTATTTTTACTGATATTAAACTTTCCATTTAATAAGAGCCGCCCTGCTGTTCTAAACGAATTTCATTTCCTTAGGAAGAGGCGTTACCTCAAGTAATAACTTGATCTGTAAGTAACAAGGTATACAGGCACAGGTGCCTTGATCTGAGATAAGTAAGCAATAGGTCCTCATCAACCTGATAAGACGAGTGGTGGCAGCGTGAACTAGCAGGTAATTGGTGCCAGGAGGCCAGACCAAGAGACGTCCAGAGGGACACAGTCGGCTCCTCTCACCAATCTGGGTCCATGATCCTGACAGAATTGGTGGCAAGCGGTGGGATAGAGTATTTTTTTAGAACATTAAGTGTTTGGTGTAATAAATTATTCCTTACACTTAAGGGCCGAGATATTTTGCAGAAGAGTATCTCAGTCTACAGGAAGGCTCTCAGTGCATACAATTTTTTATACAGACATATATACGTGCAAACAGTTTGTCCCCTTCCCCTCTTTGTTTTTCTGTTCTATCTTTTATTTGGCAACCATCGGCTAAGATGGCAGAGGCCTACAGGAATCAATCCAAAGATGATCTGCTCAACCTGTGTGGGATCCGAGGGCTTGATGGAGGGAGACGATCAAGAGAGGCGCTGATCCAGCTTCTGGTGGAAGCTGATGCCCAGACACCAACGTCTGTGGTACCCCCATCCCCAACAGCGGCAACAGCGATGACTGCTCCAGGGACGCCTGGACCGAGAGGTATCGCTGCCACAAGTTCCGTGAGGGATGTGGAGTCTTCTCTATTCCTGCTTCTCCAACAGAGAAACAATAAATTGTCGTACTTCCTCTGGACAATTGCGCAGGAATTGATCTTTATCATCAGATCATTCACAGCTTCAAACGTGGTAACTGACAGTCCTTTGATCCATTGATAGTAAGTGGTGCTCAGTCCATCTACTAGATCAGAGTAGCTGTCATGATTTTTACGATGAAGATTCCGGAATTTTTTTCGGTACACCTCTGGAGTGAGGTTATATTTCTCAATGATGGCTCGTTTGATGACCTCATAGTCCCCAGCTTGATCTCTGGGAAGAGCAGCATAGGCCTCCAGGGCTTTGCCTCGTAGTCCTGGGGCAAAGTACCGTGCCCATTGCTCAGGGGGCAGTTGGTACTGACTGAGAGTCTCAAAGCTACGAATAAAAGTAGCGTCTTTCCGCAGCTGCCTGGCGCTCGGCAAATTCTCGTTCAGCTTGGCGCTCTTTCTGTATGAGCTCTATCCGCAGACTCGGGTCGCAGTCACACACGCTACTTTTATTCGTAGCTTTGAGACTCTCAGTCAGTACCAACTGCCCCCCTGAGCAATGGGCACGGTACTTTGCCCCAGGACTACGAGGCAAAGCCCTGGAGGCCTATGCTGCTCTTCCCAGAGATCAAGCTGGGGACTATGAGGTCATCAAACGAGCCATCATTGAGAAATATAACCTCACTCCAGAGGTGTACCGAAAAAAATTCCGGAATCTTCATCGTAAAAATCATGACAGCTACTCTGATCTAGTAGATGGACTGAGCACCACTTACTATCAATGGATCAAAGGACTGTCAGTTACCACGTTTGAAGCTGTGAATGATCTGATGATTAAAGATCAATTCCTGCGCAATTGTCCAGAGGAAGTACGACAATTTATTCTAGACCGGGATCCTGAAACGGCAAGACAATCAGGAAAGCTGGCAGATGCCTATACTGCCAACCGGGCACCAGAGTTTCCAAAGCCATCGGCTGCTAACTGGAACGTGGGTAAGCTGATGACCAACACTTCTATGAAAGCCAAGCGTCCTCCTGGAGGTGTGACTAACGTGTTACCCACCAGATCGTCTGTGGAGACCCGGAGGTGTTTCTCGTGCAACAAGGTGGGTCATGTTAGCACCAATTGCCCAGAGAAGAAGAAGTCCACCCCGGTGCCCAAGGCATCCACAGTGCTGTATGTGGGTGGACAAGAAGGGAAACTCTGTGATAACCTGCAGACTGTCACTGTTGGTAACACAGTCACTGTGGGACTGAGAGACACTGGGGCCGAAATGACCCTGGTCCGACCAGAACTGGTGAGTGATGCGGACTTGATCGCAGGCAAGACGCAGACTGTTACCGGGATTGGCGGCGTGCGCCCCAACTTGCCTATGGCACGGGTATATCTTGACTGGGGTGCAGGGAGTGGAGTAATGGAGGTGGGAGTGACTGATGATATTCCAATGAATGTGTTATTGGGCACTGATCTAGGTCGCTTAGTCTCCAGATATGTACCTTGTAATGCTGTGGAGGATACTCGCACGTCTAAATCTCCTCCTGACTCCTCCCTAACAGAATGTGATAAGTCTGAACATTGCAGTGCTCCCGACCATCGTCATTCTGCATCAATCAATATGTTGTGTGATGATTCTGTATCCAGTGATGTGATCAGTTTAAGTAGTGACCCAGTAGATAATGATGTGTTGGAAGCCTGTCCTAACCCTATCTCTGACATGTTAGAAAGTACTAACTTGGTTTCCAGCAATGTGGTAGATATGTGTCATGATGGTGCTTGTAGTACTTCTATAGGAATGGCTGAGGGTGACCAGGATGCAGGCACGCTGTGGGCAGCTGTTCCCCCCTCCTTTCCTTTGCAAACAAAGGGAGGGGGAGGCTCTGTTTACATCTCACCTGTCACCCGCAGCCAGTCCACCAGAGATGCAGCTATTCTCCCAGGAGAGGGGGGGTCTGTAGCTAGGGGCAGCTCCACGCTGACAACAGCCAGCAGCCCCTGTGAAGATCTCTCAATCTCCTATGATATGGACTGGAAACGGTTTCAGGCAGCTCTGCAAACTGATAAAACACTGCAAAAACTCAGGGAGATGGCTGATAAAACTCCAGAGGAGTCTGATCTCGAGAGGGTAACGTGGGATCAGGGCCGACTTTATCGGCAGACAATACCCACGGGCAACCAGCCTGACTGGCTACAGGGCCGGCAGCTGGTAGTGCCTCGCCCCTTCAGAGAACAGTTACTGCATGTAGCCCATGAAGTCCCTCTTGCCGGTCATCTGGGCATACGCAAAACAAAAGACCGGTTGAAGCAGCACTTTTATTGGCCGGGTATGGGTAAGGATGTCACCCATTACTGCCGTTCCTGCGTTATCTGCCAACGGATGGGGAAGTCTAGACCAGCTCCCAAGGCTCCCCTGATCCCTTTGCCGATAATCAAGGAAGCTTTCCAGCGGGTTGCGGTGGACCTCATAGGGCCCTTAGTCATACCCAGCAGTTCTGGAAAGAAGTACATTCTGACAGTAGTGGATTATGCTACCCGATACCCCGAGGCTGTCGCTCTATCATCCATCCGAGCTGATAAGGTAGCAGATTCGCTATTAACCATCTTCTCGAGGGTAGGTTTCCCCAAGGAGATGCTAACAGACCAAGGACCCCAATTTTTATCTAGCTTAATGATGTGCCTCTGCAAGAAAATACAGGTACAACACCTGGTGGCGAGTCCCTACCACCCCGCCACCAACGGCCTGTGCGAGCGCTTTAACGGGACGCTCAAGCAGATGTTAAAGATGCTTGTGGAGTCCCAGGGGCGAGACTGGGAGCGTTACCTCCCGCACCTGTTATTCGCTTACCAAAAGTACCTCAGGCATCCACTGGGTTCTCACCCTTTGAACTCCTGTACGGAAGACGGGTGCGGGGACCCCTAGCTCTCATCAAAAAATCATGGGAGGGAGAAGTGGCCACCCCCGAGGTCTCAGTTGTGGACTATGTTCTTAGGTTCAGAGACCGGATGAAAACCCAAGCCGGTCTCTTCCATGAGAACATGGCCCAGGCTCAGACGAGCCAGAAAAGGTGGTATGACCGTAATGCCAGAGAGAGAGAGCTCCAAGTGGGTCAGAAGGTGTGGGTGTTAGTCCCTACGCCCCAGAATAAACTTCAGGCGGCCTGGGAGGGTCCGTATCCCATCCATCAGCGTCTCAACAACGTGGACTACGTTGTCACCATTGATCATGTTCGCAAGAAACACAAGGTGTTTCATGTAAACATGATCAAGGCACATGTGGAACGGGATGCGTGTGCCCTGCCCGTCTGCAGTTTCCCAGAGGAAGGTGAGGGGGAGAGCCTAATAGACATTGTAACTGTAGCCAAGGAGGAAGAGTCCCTAGCAGATGCTCAAATCAATCCACAGCTGTCTAAGAATCAGAAGTCTTAGCTGTGGGAGGTACTTAACCCCTTTTTACCCACCTTCACAGGGAAACCTGGAAAGACGGATCTCACTGTCCACAATGTGGATACGGGAGATCACACCCCTATCCGGCAATCCGCCTATCGCGTCTCCTTGGAGGTGCGAGCGGATATGAAAAGAGAAATTGAGGAGATGTTAGGTCTGGGAGTGATCCAGAAGTCGCACAGTGCGTGGGCCTCACCTGTTGTCCTCATCCCCAAGAAGGATCGGACAACACGTTTCTGTGGGGACTACAGGAAACTGAATGCAATCATGGTGTTTGATGCCTGCCCGATGCCCCGCATAGATGAGTTACTGGATCAGCTTGCCAGTTGCAGATACATCACAATTATGGACTTGAGTCGGGGATACTGGCAGATCCCCATGTCCAAAGAGGCTCAGGAAAGGTCCGCCTTTATCACTCCCTTTGGGCTCTACGAATACGTAGTGATAACCTTTGGAATGAAAAATGCTCCTGCTACCTTCCAGCGCTTGGTTAATCAGCTGCTGGAGGAGTGTGAAGGATTTGCCGTGGCATACCTGGATGACATTGCGGTGTTCAGTCACACCTAGGAGGATCACCTGACACACCTGTCACAGATGCTCCGGCAAATCCAATCCGCAGGGCTGACAATCAAGCCTGGTAAGTGTCAGTTAGCCATGACAGAGGTACAGTACCTCGGACACCGAGTGGGTGGTGGAACCTTGAGGCCCGAACCAGGGAAGGTCGACGCCATTGTCACCTGGCCCACTCCCAAAACCAAGAAACAAGTGATGTCCTTCTTAGGCACTGCAGGGTACTATAGAAAGTTCATTCCTAACTATAGTACTCTGGCAAAACCCCTAACAGATCTCACCAAAAAGAAGTTACCCCAAATTGTGAACTGGACGTCAGACTGTGAGCGATCTCTGGCAGCTCTTAAGAATGCCCTGGCCAGCTCACCAGTTTTACAAAGCCCAGACTTCACCCGCCAATTTGTGGTACAGACCGACGCCAGCGCTTATGGCCTAGGTGCTGTGCTCAGCCAGGTAAACCCTGAGGGGGAAGAACATCCCATTCTCTACCTGAGCCAGAAGCTGCTCCCCCGGGAGGTGGCTTATGCTACGGTAGAGAAGGAATGTTTGGCCATCGTTTGGGCCCTGCAGAAGCTGCAGCCGTACCTGTATGGACGCAGATTCACCGTCATTACGGATCATAACCCCCTTAGCTGGTTGCACCGAGTGGCTGGTGATAACGGGAAATTGCTGAGATGGAGCTCGTTATTTTTCTAACAAGTTATTTTGTATCTATTCCATTTAGATGGGAAGTCCTTTGTTTGTGGGTCCAGCCTCACCTGATCGGTTCTGGTTTCTTATTTATACATCAATCCTCTCTCATCTGCGGCACTTGAGCATCAGCGTTGGAATGTGTTACATATGTATTAATGTCATTGCACATTTAGGTTTTGTGTTTTGATTGGTGGTTATCTCCATTAGCAACAACGGGTGTAACTTTGTGCACAGGATCGGTCATCAACGGTGTTCCAATCTCTGGGTTACATAATGGTGGGCGTTAGGGTCTTCATTAGTTGGGGCCCTTTTCCCCCACTGCATCACTTCTTTTACCCTAATGGATGGAGTTTCTATTTCCGCTTTTATTTATCACCTTTTACAATTCATGACTTGGTATGGGGTATATATATTGTGGGTTCTCCTGATATTGACAATGTCGGGTGCTCCTACTATACATTGTGGGTGATCGCTTGTTGCCCTTAGTGATGGCAAGTGTGAATCCTTCCCTATTCCATAGTGGTGTTTTGACTAGATTCTGCAATCGTGCTACCCATTTGCCACTAATTTTAATTTGTTATGTGGCTATTGACATTCCGCTGACGCCTCGTGTTGCCTCGCTTTAGTGTATTTATATATCGTCTTTATTGGTTACATGTTGCCCCGGTAACCTCATTTAACCTTCCTTGCCTGTGCCAGGTCATGTGGTCCGGAACTCCCTCCTCCCACAGCGTGCTGACGCCCCTGACGCAGCTGTACCCCTGTGTAAGGGGAGCACTGTGTGTGGATGCGCTTTACAGTGGGCGGCATGTGACGGCATGTACCAACGCATGTGCATTGCGGTATGGGGAACGCTGGCAAGCGCATGGACCACTGAACCACCAATGTTAGGCTGGATCTTGTAGTTCGATATAATTCTAATCTAACATTAATTATGCACAGCTACGTCTTTGCCTGACATAGTACATATGAACACTGTTGTTTTTTATATATGTATTAGTAACACTGCAAATATTATTAATTACTTATGTATCAGGATATGATGAATTTCTTGTATGCACTTGTAAGGTATTATTATTTATTTATAATTATGATCATGACACTTTATACCACTTTACAAATCACTATTCAGACCACACATGGAGTACTGTGTACAGTTCTGGGTTCCTGTGAACAAGGCAGACATAGCAGAGCTGGAGAGGGTTCAGAGTAGGGCAACTAAAGTAATAACTGGAATGGGTGGACTACAGTACCGAGAAAGATTATCAAAATTAGGCTTATTCACTTTAGAAAAAAGATGACTAAGGGGAGATCTAATAACTATGTATAAATAGATCAGAGGTCAGTACAGAGATCTCTCCCATGATCTATTTATCTCCAGGACTGTGACGAGGGGACATCCTCTGCATCTGAAGAAGGTTTGTTCACAAACATAGAAGAGGATTCTTTACGGTAAGAGCAGTGAGACTATGGAACTCTCTGCCTGAGGAGGTGGTGATGGTAAGTTCACTAAAAGAGTTCAAGAGAGGCCTGGATGTATTTCTGAAGTGTAATAATATTACAGGTTATAGTTACTAGAGATGGGTCGTTAATCCAGGGAGTAATTCTGATTGCCTGATTGGAGTCGGGAAGGAATTTTTTTCCCCTAAAGTGGGGAAAATTGTCTTCTACCTCTCAGGGTTTTTTTGCCTTCCCCTGGATCAACTTGTAGAAAAACAGGCCGAACTGGATGGACATATGTCTTTTTTTCGGCCTTATAAACTATGTTACTATGTATATACTCATGGGTTTCTGAATTAATTAATGATCATGTGTTGCATCACTAATTGATGAGAGGGGTGTGTGTATATATATATCTGCACTTAGCCACTGTTATATTGCTTGACAAAGGCCTCATTGTGCTTGGCTGAAACGTAGCCTGGGAATAAAGGGGTCCAAACCCATTTACACCAGTTCAATTCATATACAAGGCCGCCCCCCATCCCCCCTCCCACAGCTATTTCTGTCTCCACATCTATCTGACATGCTACCAGGCTAACTGCTGGCACCTCTGCTTATCTCTATTCCCTGTGCTTCTCAGCTAAAGTGTAGAAAAGAGAGAGAATAACAGAAGTGCCAGTGCTTAGCCCAGACAGTGTATACCTTTTACGTTTCTGTATATATCCCCATATTTCTCTTTTCTCCATGTGCTCAGTAACTAGGTAGAGAAGGAAGGGAAGAAAAAGGAAACTGAGAATGTCAGTAATTAGTGCTGACAGTAGGTATACAGGACATAGTACTCACTGTAAGTCATAGGCACTGGCAGTTCAGTTCTCTCTCTTCCATGTGCTCAGTAACTGAGAAGCGCAAGCAATAAAGATAATAGAGTTGCCATGGGTCAGTGCTGTAAGGAAGTCACATACACAGGGAGACAGGAGAAGAGAGCACATATATCGAGGGAGGGGCCAGGGTAGTGATAAAAGATACAGGCTGTTTTTTTTTTAGTTAACAGGAACACCTAACCCTAATAAAGTACATTACAAAAATGTTTAACAACTCCATGCCTACACTATATTAACCCCTTTAGCATGCAGCCATTTTCAACTTAGACCCATTTATTTTTTTGTGTTAAATAACAGTTATTTAAGGGTTACCATAGTTACATTTCTAAATATAAGTAATTCCATATTTAAAAAAAAAAAAAAAACGACAGTAATTACAATCACTGGCATGTGCATGGTATGCAAATCAGCCGACTCCTATAAAAGCCTGGTGGTGCCAAGTCACTCTTCACATTCCCCGGTTCCAAAACAAAAGAAAGGCTGTTTTATCTTGTGATAAGTAGCAAGATCCCACAGTTTAGAGATGTAGCAGTTCATGAACAGAGAGGGCAGTAGAAAAACTCAAACAGAAACATTACGGAGGCATTACTTTACAGTACAGAGCGCATGAGCCAAGTTATGCCTTGCTCTGCATTGCTATGTTCTATGTTTGTACTTTGCCGACAGCTCAACAATGCATTCTCCTTCCGAGCCCATCACAATCTTTTATCCTTTGCTCCAGCATCTATAGGTAGCTACGTCCTGAAACAGAGTATAACATCTACTTACCCTGCACACCAGCACACCCTAATCTCCCACGTACCTCCCAGCCTCAAGAATAAACAGACTGGTACTGATTTCTTATATGCGCTTTGTTCTAGTGACCTACAAAGTGTACTGCGTGGGCTCTTGTATTTATGGGGCACTTTCATCATTATAAATCATCAGCTTTGTAGTAAGACCCTGGAGTAGCCTGATAAGAAGAAATGACTTGTGCGGAGGAGTGAGCAGATAGATCACTTACAATCTATGAGGAAATAGGGGTGACACAAAAGGTAGTTGATTGTGATATGTAGTAATTGAGCCATGTTTGTACTGAAAGCAGTGGTTTAGTCCGATCTAAATATTGAGTTTAGGTCTGAGGAGTTGGGAGGTGAGGGAGGGGTTACTCAGGAAATGGTCAGCTTAGGAAGCATGATAAGCCTGCCTGAAAAGATGTTTTTTCAAGGCATGTTTGAAGGTAGGCAAGTGGGAATTTACCTGATATTCCGGGGCAGAGCATTCCAGATAGTAATTGCAGCTCGAGAAAAGTCTTGAAGACAGGAGTGAGAGGTACAAATTATTATTATTAGACGCACTACTAACAGCTTCCCACCTGAAAGCGGGGGCTCAGTGGAAGCACCAGGCAGAGGAGGAAGCCGCCAACACAGCTGGGGCACCGCCACTACCTCAGAAGGCACGATTAGCTTGGCTAAAATGTGGAAAACCTTCAGCAGCAATTTTAAAGAATTTATTTGCAAATTATGGTGCAAAATAAGTATTTGGTCAATAACAATAGTTCATCTCAATACTTTGTTATATATCCTTTGTTGGCAATGACAGAGGTCAAACGTTTTCTGTATGTCTTCACAAGGTTGGCACACACTGTTGCTGGTATGTTGGCCCATTCCTCCATGCAGATCTCCTCTAGAGCAGTGATGTTTTGGGGCTGTCACTAGGCAACACGGACTTTCAACTCCCTCCAAAGGTTTTCTATGGGGTTGAGATCTGGAGACTGGCTAGGCCACTCCAGGATCTTGAAATGCTTCTTACAAAGCCACTCCTTTGTTGCCCTGGCAGTGTGCTTGGGGTCATTGTCATGCTGAAAGACCCAGCCACGTTTCATCTTCAATGTCCTTGCAGATGGAAGGAGGTTTGAACACAAAATCTAACGATACATGGCCCCATTCAATCGTTCTCGTCCCTTTGCAGAGAAACAGCCCCAAAGCATGATGTTGCCACCCCCATGCTTCACAGTAGGTATGGTGTTCTTTGGATGCAACTCAGCATTCACTCTCCTCCAAACACGACAAGTTGTGTTTCTACCAAACAGTTCTATTGACATTCTCCCAATACTCTTCTGGAACATCCAAATGCTTTCTAATAAACTTCAAACGTGCCCGGATATGTACGAACTTAAGCAGGGGGACACATCTGGCACTGCAGGATCTGAGTCCCTGGAGGCATAGTGTGTTACCGACGGTAGCCTTTGTTACGTTGGTCCCAGCTTTCTGCAGGTCATTCACTAAGTCTCCCCGTGTGGTTTTGGGATTTTTGCTCACAGTTCTTGTAATCATTTTGACTCCATGGGGTGAGATCTTGCGTGGAGCCCCTGATCGAGGGAGATTATCAGTGGTCTTGTATGTCTTCCATTTTCTAATTATTGCTCCCACAGTTGATTTCTTCACACCAAGCTGCTTGCCTATTGCAGATTCAGTCTTCCCAGCCTGGTGCAGGTCTACAATTTTGTTTCTGGTGTCCTTCGACAGCTCCACCATAGTGGAGTTTGCAGTGTGACTGTTTGAGGTTGTGGACAGGTGTCTTTTATACTGATAAGTTCAAACAGGTGCCATTACTACAGGTAATGAGTGGAGGACAGAGGAGCCTCTTAAAGAAGAAGTTACAGGTCTGTGAGAGCCAGAAATCTTGCTTGTTTGTAGGCGACCAAATACTTATTTTCCACCATAATTTGCAAATAAATTCTTTAAAAATCAGACAATGTGATTTTCTGGATTTGTTTTCTCATTTTGTCTCTCATTGTTGAGGTCTACCTATGATTTCAATTACAGGCCTCTCTCTTCTTTTTAAGTGGGAGAAGTTGCACAATTGGAGGCTGACTAAATACTTTTTTTTCCCCACTGTATGTAAATCACTTTATTGAAATTATTTGTCGGCATCCGCTCAAACATAAGCTGCAAAGATATGACCACTAGAAGTCTCACTAGTCCACTGTCTGTGGTTAGGCATGGTCCAGCTCTCCCAGCAAATACAGGCAGGAGGAAGTGTGGGAGTGTTCTGGAGTAGCTGATGCTGCAGGAGACTGCAAACCAACTTATCTTCTAAATGTGCTCTCCCTCCGCTATCTTACATGGCTTATACATTGATTCAGCTCTCTCAAGTGTGTATGCAGTTATTAGAAAGAACCACAATTTTTATTAGCATAAGTTATTAGCTTCACCACACTGAGATCTGCTAAGAAAGCTAATATTCATATTACTGCTTTATTCAAAGGCACAATATGATTATGCATACACCAGTAATGTGTGTTAGCTTTTAAGCATACAGAAACCATGTATCAATGTGTGGTAAAGCTGTAGCTGAGAGGTTAAGATAACAGTTTTGCATGTAGACATCCCTGGTTCAAGTCCCCAGAGAGATCTGTTTTCTTTCTTTTATTATTTCTCCTTTTTATTTAAAACCATATTAATAGGATATACTATAATTAGGGATGACTGGATCCGTGGATGCTCGTGTTCTCCCGAACCTCGGGTCAAAGTTCAGGTTTAGGACCAGAACTTGACCCGAACCCCATTTAAGTCATTGGGCACCTGACCTTTGGTGCACTAAAATGGCTGTAAAATAGTTGTAGTAACGGCTAGAGGGCTGCAAAAGGAAGCAAAATGGGGGTAAGAGCAGGATAGTTGCCCTGCAAACAAATGTGGATAGGGAAATGACTTAAAATAACATAGAATAGAAAAAAATAAAAAAATAATCTTGAGCTAGGAGGTGGAGGTCAAAGTGGAGTAGGAGGTTGAGGTGGCAGTGGAAGTGGTGATGGAGGAGGGTTTTTTTTATTTAAATTCTTTCCATTTATGTATTTATTTATAAATTTTGGAAGACCCCGAAACATTGGGAAATAGAAAAGAGAATGCAAAGAGAAATTGCACTGGAGTACAACAATGGCTGGGTGCGGCTGGTATACTTGTCTACCCAGCACAAGGTACGGACAAGTCCTGTGGGGTTCATGCCTGGTTCATTTTAATGAACGTGAGCTTGCCCACTTTGGCTGTGGACAGGCGGCTGCGCTTGTCTGTGATCGCCCACCCCCCTCCGTCAAGCTAAATGCACGTTCAGACAATACACTTACTGCAGGACAAGCCAACACCTCCAAGGTGTAAAGGGCAAGCTCAGGCCATGTGCACAATTTGGAGACCCAGAAGTTAAATGAGGCAGATCCATCAGTCAGTATGTGTAAGCATGTGCACATGTACTGTTCCACCATGTTGCTAAAATGATGCCTACTGCTGAGACGTTCCGTATCAGATGGTGGTGCTGGTTGTTGTGGCATGTTGGCAAAGCTTTTCCACATTTTGGCCATTCTAACCCTCCCTTCTGAGGACTGGCAGTGCCCCAGCTGCGTTGGCGACTTCTTCTTCCTCCTCTGCCTTCGCCTGGTGCTTCCGCCGAGCAGCTCATCTACCAGCGTGCGCTTGTACTTGCGCATCTTCCGATCATGCTCCAGTGATAGAATTAAGGACGGACGTTGTCCTTGTAGCGGGGATCCAGCAGGGTGGCCACCCAGTAATCATCACTGGTTAGAATGTGGGCAACTTGGCGGTCGTTACGCAGGGACTGCACTGCAGCATGTAGTCGCTCATAAGTGCCAGGTTGCCCAGAGGCAATGAAAATCTGTCCTCTGTGGGATGTGTATCGTCTGTGTCCTCTGTATCCGCGATATGCCGAACCCGAGCACCCGGGAGACAACACACTGGCATTCACGGTCTCGGTGACAGATGACCCTGTCTGTCCGTCTAATAATAGAGTCCCCTACCACCAGCATCTGTCTGGCCTTTGCTGCTCTCCTTTTCCCATCCTTCCTGCAGCGGTCATCCTCCTGGTTTCTAGGAGAAACGGCCTGCTGCAGTGTCGCTGGTCCTGGGCTTTCATCCCTAATATCAGCCAAACAGGCATATTTACTAGGGCGTTCCAGCTCAGGACTAGCCTCCCTGGCACTTTTCCCTCTAACCCTCCTTACTACATTAACCCAACTGCTGACCTGATAGTCCTGCTCTTGCCCATCTCCATCCTCCTCCTCTTCACTGACCCCAGCCAGTGCCTGCACTGTGAGGTCTAAGCCTCTCTCCAGGTGTTCAATGCCCCTAAGTATGCCAAGCTGCTTATTTAGATCCAAGATCTGGGCTTCCAAATATGCAACGTGATTGCATCTAGTGCAAGTGTATTCATCTTTGAATGGTTCTTCAAGGCATGCATACATTGCACAGGACACACACTTGGTAGCATTGTCCATGGAGCACCTGCTAGATGGGGATATACAGTACAGAAAAACAGTATATATGCGATTAGTTGTGGTTTGCTGTAGCTGGAGGACTACAAATCAAGTTAACAACACACAAGGAATATCTCTCCAACCTTACTTTTTGCTCCTTGTCTTAAACTCCGTTTTTTTAACTCCACTTACACAGCAAGCCCAAAGTCAGAGCAAGCTCTAGAAGAGTTTGGCTATGTAATTTATAGCACCTGGGATTGCTAACCACTCCCCTTCACCAGGTGCACAGCAGAGAAAAAAAAGGGTTTAAATGTTAGTACCAAAATGCAACCAAATGCAAGCACTAAACAAACAAAGACCTTTGCAATAAACTAGACAGTTATTTGCAGTCACTCCCACAAATTCACACTCAGTACCAGCACTCCGGTTTTTACAGTTCTGGAATGTGTTATACTGCTGTCAGTGTTATCTAATACATTCCAGACCTCTAAGGGTTACATAGCATCATAAATCGATATAATGCTATGCGACCCCAGCAGTGTTGGAAGGTCAGGACGGGTGTGCTCCCTGACATTCGCTGCGATACGTGGACCTTGCTCGTGTGAAAGGGGCTTAAAAGGGAATATATATAATGAAGGGAAGGTAACCCATCGTTTGTTTTCTTATGTGTCCTCCTGCACTGTGTCCAACCATTTGTCTGTGTATACAGTACCTCCTGCCCCTCTGGTCTTTATCCTTGGTTCGGCCCTTCTGTGTTCCCTGTGGTGTTTTATGTCCCCTGCTTCCCAGCCGCCTCCTGCATGATCTTCGGTGATGGCCTGTCTCCCATGATCCTGCCTCCGCGTTGTCTGCACTCACTAAAGACAGAAATCTTCAGAGCAACGTGATCTCCACAAGCAGGAGGCAAGAAAGTGTGTCGAGGAGGGGGGACAGCACAGGGCCTCCTGATCAGAAGTCCCACTACATTTTTTCTGGAGGAGTAATAATACTCCTCTTAGCATTTTTGAGGAGTATTTTCAACCAGTGAGGAGTATGAAAAAAGACAGTGAGTGGTTGTTGTTTTTCTGTGGCCAGAACGTATTTTTCTGTTGATTTAGCCATACAGTACAAGGGTTTGTTTTTTTGTGGGGTAAACTGTACTTTTTAGTGATATTTTTGGGGACATAACGTATTAACTTTTAGTATCCTTTTTGGAATGGTAATGGGTAAAAAAAAAGCAGTTCCACCCCTTTTTGCTTTTTAAATTTACAACGTTCACTATATAATATTACTAAAATGTTTCTATTATTCTACTTACAGTAATACAAAATATGTGTAGTTTTATGTGTTTTTTTCCCCTACTTTTACACAATAATAGCACGTCTTCTTACATCGGCACATTCAAAGAACCAGGAATCCTCCCTTTTAAATCAGATCTCACAGTATGAGGGCTTGTTTTCTGGGGGTGGAAAATGTAGATTTATTTGAAACAATTGGGGGGGGGGGGGACGGGAGTTCACGGGACTTCTTGATTAAAATGTATTATTTTTTGGGAGGCTGGGGTAAATAGGAAAAAACAATTCTGTATTTTTGGCGTTTTTGTTGACAGGGTGGTTTATATAAAGTTTAATTTATTATATGGGTCCTGGCAAACAGTGTGGTGTGTGAGGGTTCTTGCAACTTTAACACAAAACATTTTTATGAAAAATATATATTTTTTTTAACATTATTAATCTATAACTACTATATTTTTTTAAGTCCCTCTAACATTACTTGTATAATGCAGTGATATTCACACATTTCCTAAAAGAGGGCTTGCTGGGCTTTGTAGTGCATTTAAGGCTACAGACTGCCAATTTGACATTAGTTTATTGCATGATGCAAACACAAAGGGTAACCCACCTCATGCAGTAACAATCCATGACAGCAGCTAGGGCCCACACAGCACACAGGGTGATGCACTGCAGGTGGTCACCAGCTCGAGTAATGGACAAGTTTACAGCAAGCCACACTAACCTGACCCTACACTTCCCGTTGGCGCTAAGCCCTGCCCCCAATCCATGTATAACCAATCAGCATGCGTCTTACCAGTAACCAATCAGCAGGCCTGTTATGACTGCTATCATGCGAGGTGTACATGAGAGAAGCGCTGGGATTGGCTGGCAGCTCCCTGAGGGATTGTCAATGTATTCATACTGGTCTGGAGAGTGTTGGCTACCGCAGTAATCCCAGCTCTGTGTTTGTTCCTCACAAGCTTGCCCTCCACGCTTCCTGTTCCTCGCTGGCTGGCGAGCTGGATGTCGGGGGATTGGCTCTAGCGTGGTGAGTCTGCTGAAGGAAGTTTTTTTTTTTTTCTTAAAGCTGCAGCACGGCGGAGGGCAAGTCGCAAATGGCGACAAGACTGAAAAGTCTTATCGCCATTTACAAATTCCTGGTTGCATTGGCGACCATTTTGGTCGCCATCTGGACCACTGCACGCTGCTGTGAACATGGTTCCTCCTCCTCATCCTGCAGAACTGTGCCCTGGATGGACAGTTGTGTACCTGGCCTCTGTTGATGCAGGAACCCACCCCCTGGACCACTTGTGAAAGACTAGCCTGATAACCGTGGAAATGATCCCTCTTCCACCACCTCTTCCTCCTGTGCCACATCTTCTTCCATCATCGCCCGAAGCGTTTTTTTCAAGGAGACATAGAAGTGGGATGGTAACGCTGAGGACTGTGGCATCGGCATTGGCCATGTTGGTGGAGTACTCGACACAGCGCAACCCGGCACACACATCCCACATGGAGTCTCACTCCCTGCTTTTACGCAGAGCGACTCACCTGTGCGTGCTGCAGCTGATACAAACCACTTGCGTCTTGTCATCAGCACATTGTCTGAAGAACTGCCACCCAGGGAACTTCTTGGAGCTGGCTTTGGTGTGCTCAGTCCATGAGTGCGGTGGGCAGTAGCAGGCATACTGGCTAGGGGACGGCCACTCTGCTTTTGCACCCTGCTCCCTCTTTTGCTGTGCGGCTGGTGGTGTGACCACCATCTTTTCCTTCAAACTGCACACATCATTCGCATGATCTTGATTCCATGTGGGGTCTAGGACCTTATCATTCTCCACATCATCTTTCACCCACTCTTTATCCCTATCCTCCTTGCTGGTCTGCACACGGCAGAAAACTGCAGCAGTTGGCAACTGTGTTTCGTCATCATCATCAGAGATGTGCTGCGGTGGTCCTCCCATGTCCACATCCTCAAACTTAAGGTGTTGGGCATCAGTGCACTCAATCTCTTCCACTTCTGGGGCAGGGCTAGGTGGATGGCCCATGGAAACCCCGCCAGCAGAGTCATCAAAAAGCATAAAAGACTGCTGCATGACTTGGGGCTGAGACTGTTTGGCTGATTTGCGAAGAGGTGAGGTGAAAGACAGATGCCCATAGTCTGCAGGTGCCAACTCTGCGGTTTCAGCAGGGGATCGGGTGGGAGACAATGTGAAGGAACTGGAGGCACGGTCAGCCATCAAATCTACTACCAACCAGACTAAAAGACAGATTAACTATATTAATTTCCCTGTCCCGTATGCAGTACAGGTGTACCTCTAACAAAAGCCGGAATTAGACTTACCGGTAATTCATTTTCCATGATATCACCACGACGGCACCACAAGGAGATTGACCCCTGACCTCTGTAGGGGCAGGAACAGAGAAGGTTAAAGGCACACTTCCCTCCACCAACACCAGTGTTTACCAAATCACAGAGCCAAAACCAGTGAAACAACAACAGAATATAATTTACTACTAATTTCTTTTTTTTTTTGTATCTCCTGGTATTAATTCATACCAAGGGAGAAAAAAAGGAAGGGAGGGAATTACTGTGCCGTCGTGGTGATATCATGGAAAATGAATTACCGGTAAGTCTAATTCCGGCTTTCCATATCATCACCACGACGGCACCACAAGGAGACATACGAAATTACTAGTTATGGGCGGGTGACTGCCTGAAGGACTTTACGTCCAAAAGACAGATCCCTAGAATTTGAAAGGTCCAGACGATAATGTCTAATAAAGGTGTGCGCACTGGACCATGTAGCAGCCCTGCAAATTTCCTCAAGGGAAGTACCCGCTCTTTCTGCTTGAGATGAGGACATAGCCCTGGTGGAAGGGGCTTTGAAGAGGCTCTGTCACTAGGTTGTAACCTATGTATTTAAATACATAGGTTACAAGTCCTAGTGACAACTTTTAAAATCATACCTTTCATGCAGAGTTCTGCGCAGCGGTCGCGTAGAAATCTAAACTTTAAAACATATGCAAATGAGCCATCGGAGCACCGGGGGGCGGCCTCTTTCCTCTGGAGCACCGCTCCCCTGGGCCCGAGGCATGTCCCCTGTCTCTAATCACGCCCCCTCCTGTACTTGA
The DNA here is from genome assembly GCA_900303285.1 of Rhinella marina. Taxonomy (NCBI): domain Eukaryota; kingdom Metazoa; phylum Chordata; class Amphibia; order Anura; family Bufonidae; genus Rhinella; species Rhinella marina. The sequence goes on from ONZH01019517.1 coordinate 29,144, forward strand.
TACTCGCGTATGCGCCCTAAAATTTTCCCGGCGCATGCGCAGTAGCGCTTGAAGTGTCTACACTGCAAGCGCTGTCTTCTCTTCTGCACACGCGCCGTCACTTCGCTAGTCCCGCGCTGTCTATCAAGTACAGGAGGGGGCGTGATTAGAGACAGGGGACATGCCTCGGGCCCGGGGGAGCGGTGCTCCAGAGGAAAGAGGCCGCCCCCCGGTGCTCCGATGGCTCATTTGCATATGTTTTAAAGTTTAGATTTCTACGCGACCGCTGCGCAGAACTCTGCATGAAAGGTATGATTTTAAAAGTTGTCACTAGGACTTGTAACCTATGTATTTAAATACATAGGTTACAACCTAGTGACAGAGCCTCTTTAACGCAGCCTGGCTTTTGTAGATCTTGGATTTCGTAACAGATGGAGATGGTATCTTTAATCCATCTGGCTATGGTAGACTTGGAGGCCTTCTGTCCTTTATTTTTCCCAGAAAACTGTAGAAGAAGTCCTTCAGATTTCCTAAAGTCTTCCGTCATCTGTAGGTATTTAAGGACCGCTCTTCTGACGTCCAAAGAATGAAAAGATGCTTCCTTTTCGTTTGACGGTGAGTTACAGAATGAGGGGAGGATTATCTCCTGATTCCTGTGAAAACTGGAGACGACCTTGGGAAGAAATCCAGGATCTAATTTGATGATTAATCTGTTATCCAGGATTTTAAAATAAGTTTCTCTAATCGAGATGGATTGAATGTCTTCTAGTCTTCTCGCAGAGGTGATAGCTATAAGGAAAGCCACCTTAAAGGATAATGATTTCAGAGAGCAGTCCTCCAAAGGCTCAAATGGCCTTAAAGTTAGGCCTGTAAGGACTGTATTTAGGTCCCAAGAGGGGGCTGAGGATTTTAAGGAGGGGTGCAGTCTAGAGGCAGCTCTCATGAAGCATCTGATCCAGCGATGGTTGGCCAGCTCTGTGTCGTAGAAGCAACTTAAAGCAGACACTTGTACCTTTAAGGTGGATGGTTTTAGCCCCTTTTCCAGGCCTACTTGAAGGAAGTCAAGAATCTTACATACATCAGGTTTAGAAGAATTTGGCGATGGATCTTTGGACCAAGAACAAAATCTTCTCCAAACCTTAAGGTAGATGGCCGAGGTGACTCTTTTCCTGCTTGCTTTCAGGGTAGAGATCACTTCCCCAGACAGACCTTGACTTTTTAGGATTTTGACCTCAGGATCCAGGCAGTCAGTTTCAGGAATTGTGGATGGGGATGTGCAATAGGTCCCTGAAGTAGAAGGTCTGGCCTGGTAGGGAGGATCCAAGGATCCGCTATTGAGAGGTATTTTAGTGGGGAGAACCAGCTTCTTTTTGGCCAATAAGGTGTAATTAAGATTACCGTTGAGCTCCCCTGCTGTATTTTTTGGATTACCCTTGGAATCAAGGGCAGAGGGGGAAACGCATAGCATAGATTCCAGTCCCACTGAAGAGATAGAGCGTCTATCGCCCAGGGTTTGTCCCTGGGATTCAGGGAGCAAAATATTTGTGATTTCGCATTCTCCTTCGACGCGAAGAGGTCTACTTCTGGGATGCCCCAGCGTTGAGTTATTTGATTGAAAATATCCCAGTTCAGGCCCCATTCTGTCTGGTCTAGAGTCTTCCAGCTCAGGAAATCCGCTTCCTGGTTTAAGGACCCCTTCAGATGGATCGCCGAGATCGATTCTACGTGCTTTTCTGCCCACCGGAAAACCTGCAGCGCCAGTGCTTGTAACCTCGGAGACCGAGTACCTCCTTGATGGGACAAGTATGCTACCGTAGTCGTATTGTCTGATAGAATCTTGAGGTGTAGGCCCCGGAGAGAGGCCTCTCCGGCCTTTAGGGTCTCCCAGACGGCCCGGAGCTCTCTGTAATTTGAGGATTGGTACTTTACTGATAGAGACCAGGTCCCCTGGAAGATTAGACTGCCTATTTTTGCACCCCAGCCCCTCAGGCTGGCGTCTGTAGTGATCTGGACCTGTGGAAATCTCTTCCATACCACGCCTTCTAACAGATTTCTGGTGTCTGTCCACCAGCAGAGGGAAGCCTTGACCGACTCCGGAATAGGTAACAAAGTCCAGGGATGACTGTTTCCTGTTCCAAACTCTCAGTATCCAGGCCTGCAATGTTCGGTAATGTAGACGGGCCCACTTCACAGAGGGGATGCAGGAGGAGAGAAGACCCAAGAGGCTCATTGCATCCCTTACCGAGGAATACTTTTTCTTCTGAAAGGAAAAGATTTTTTGCATCAGGATATGAATCTTCCCTTGAGGAAGAGAGGTTATCTGAGAGTGGGAGTCTAGCAGAACTCCCAGGAATTGTACTCTTCTGGATGGTTGAAGATAAGACTTCTGAAAATTTACTATCCATCCCAGGTTTTTTAGGGTGGACAGGATTCCCAGATTTTCCAATAGCAGGGAATAGGAGTTGGCTACCAATAGTATATCGTCTAGATATGGAACTATGGTCAGACTCTTCTGCCTCAGGAATGCTACCATCTCTATCATTAGTTTGGTAAAAACTCTGGGGGCAGAGGATATTCCAAATGGTAGAGCTGTAAATTGGAAGTGGTGCATCCGGCCCTGGCTGTCTTGGATCGCAAATCGCAGGTACTGTTGGTGACTTTGGTGAATAGGAACGTGGTAGTAGGCGTCCCTTAGGTCCACCGTGCACATGAATGCGTCCCGCGAAATCAATGGTATTGCCGATGTTAGGGACTCCATCTTGAACCTTCGATACAGGATGTATTTGTTTAGAAATTTCAGATTTATGATCATGCGAAAGGTTCCTTCTTACTTTCTTACTAGGAAGAGGGAAGAGTAAAACCCTGTACCCCGTTCCAGAGGTGGAACTTTGATCACAACGTTCAAATCCTGCAGTACCTTGATCTCCTGCCAAATGACATCTAGATTTGGGGTTTTTGTAGTGAGGAATTTGTTTGGGGGAAGCGATTTGAATTCTATCTTGTACCCTGACTCTATTAGAGACAGGGCCCATGAGTTTGATGATACGCTTTCCCAGGCTGGAAGGAACCCTTTCAATCACCCTCCCACTGGTATGTCATTACTTATCTGAAGGCTTACTCTGGGGATTGAGGAGGAACCCTCTTCCCTTGCCACCCTTTGCATAACTCCAGCGGCCTGTTTTTCCTTTACCACGAAAGGACCTAACATACATAGTAACATAGTAACATAGTTTGTAAGGCCGAAAAAAGACATCTGTCCATCCAGTTCAGCCTGTTTTCCTGCAAGTTGATCCAGGGGAAGGCAAAAAAAAAACCCTGTGAGGTAGAAGCCAATTTTCCTCACTTTAGGGGGAAAAATTCCTTCCCGACTCCAGTCAGGCAATCAGAATAACTCCCTGGATCAACGACCCATCTCTAGTAACTATAACCTATAATATTATTACCCTCCAGAAATACATCCAGGCCCTTCTTGAACTCTTTTAGTGAACTTACCATCACCACCTCCTCAGGCAGAGAGTTCCATAGTCTGACTGCTCTTACCGTAAAGAATCCTCTTCTATGTTTATGTACAAACCTTCTTTCCTCCAGACGCAGAGGATGTCCCCTCGTCACAGTCACAGTCCTCGGGATAAATAGATGATGGGAGAGATCTCTGTACTGACCTCTGATATATTTATACATAGTTATTAGATCTCCCCTCAGTCGTCTTTTTTCTAAAGTGAATAGCCCTAATTTTGATAATCTTTCTGGGTACTGTAGTCCACCCATTCCAGTTATTACTTTAGTTGCCCTCCTCTGAACCCTCTCCAGCTCTGCTATGTCTGCCTTGTTCACAGGAGCCCAGAACTGTACACAGTACTCCATATGTGGTCTGACTAGTGATTTGTAAAGTGGCAGGACTATGTTCTCATCACGGGCATCTATGCCTCTTTTGATGCAACCAATTATCTTATTGGCCTTGGTAGCAGCTGTCTGACACTGGTTTCTGCAGCTTAGTTTGCTGTTCACTAAAATTCCTAGGTCCTTTTCCATGTCAGAGTTACCCAATGCTTTACCATTTAGTATGTACTGGTGATTTGCATTATTCCTTCCCATATGCATAACCTTACATTTGTCAGTGTTAAACCTCATCTGCCACTTTTCTGCCCAAGTCTCCAGTCTATCCAGATCCTGCTGTAGCAGTGCACTGTCCTCCTCTGTGTTAATTACTTTACACAGTTTAGTGTCATCTGCAAAAATTGATATTTTACTGTGCAAGCTTTCTACAAGATCATTAATAAATATATTGAAGAGAATAGGACCCAATACAGACCCCTGTGGTACCCCACTAGTGACAGTGACCCAATCTGAGTATGTACTGTTAATAACCACCCTCTATTTTCTATCACTAAGCCAGTTACTTACCCACATACAGACATTTTCTCCCAGGCCAAGCATTCTCATTTTGTATACTAACCTTTTATGTGGTACCGTGTCAAACGCTTTGGAGAAGTCCAAATATACGACATCCATTGAGTCGCCGCGGTCAAGTCTAGAACTTACCTCCTCATAGAAACTGATTAAATTGGTTTGACATGACCGATCCCTCATGAAGCCATGCTGATATGGAGTTATTTGCTTATTTTCATTGAGGTACTCCAAGATAGCATCTCTCAGAAAACCTTCAAACAGTTTACCCACAACAGAAGTTAAACTTACCGGCCTATAGTTTCCAGGCTCTGTTTTTGGACCTGTCCTGGAAATTGCCTGATCTGAAGGGGGGCTTTCTGCGCAAAGGATGATCTTCTGGAAAACCCTTCTTTTTATTGGCTGCCTTCTCGAGGATCTTATCTAGGATAGGGCCGAACACGTATTCCCCCGAGAAGGGGATGGAACAAAGCTTCATTTTCGAAGCTTTGTCGCCCGACCAGGCCTTCATCCATATAGCTCTGCGTGCAGCATTTGAAAGGCCCGCATCTTTGGCTGAAAATCTGATGGACTCGGCAGAGGCATCAGCCAAAAAAGCAGTCGCTGACTTGAGAAGTGGTAGGGAATTTCGAATTTCCTCTCTAGGGTATTATTTTTGACATGTCTTTCTAGCTCGTTTAACCATAGCGTCATGGAGCGGGCTACAGAGGTGGCGGCCACATTGGTCTTGATGTTAAACATGGCTGCTTCCCAGGATTTGCGTAGCAGGGCATCAGCCTTCCTCTCCATGGGATCTCTTAACTGTGAGGCATCCTCAAAAGGTAGGGAGGTTTTCTTGGTGACTTTAGCCACCTGCTAAAGTCATCATAGAGGTGTGTCATCATAGAGCTTAGAATCAGTAGGATCAAAAAGTAAACGGGATTTGAAGTTTCTAGAAATACCCAGGCGCTTCTCTGGTTCCGCCCATTCCTCGAGGATCATTTCTTTAATATTCTCGTTAAATGGGAACACCTTAGCGCGTTTTGCTCTTAATCCGCCAAAAAGCTCCTCTTGAACAGAGTGTGCCTTTTGGACTTCCTCCACCCCCATGGTGGCTCTGACAGCTTTAAGTAGATCGTGCATATCTTCATTTTTTAAGAAGATTTTTTTGCATCCTTCAGTGTAATCCGAATCGGAGCTATGCTCATCCTCCTCTGCATATTTAGAAGAGATTGAATCTTCATCCTGGTCTTCAAGGTCAGAAGATGAGGGATGAACAAATCTGGGCCGTTTAGGAGGTGGAGGAGCAGGGGGATTTATCTGTGCCAGAGAAGCCTGAATTTCATCCTGCACCATAGAACAAAACTCCTGTAACAATGAGGGCTGTTCGTCCCGAATGACATTTCCAATACACTCGCGACAGAGCTTCTTAGTATAGGAATCCGGTAATTTACTGCTGCAGGAGATACATCTTGCAGGCTTTTTTGCTTTCTTCTGTGTCTCTTTAGAAGCCTAAGAGACAACAGAAGGTAGGTCAATAGGATTCAAAATACTTTGAAATGCCACCACGTGAAGGAATGTAGGAGAGGAGGGTATAAAACCTCCTGACCAACTAGAGTGTCCCAAGACCATAGTAAAAGATACAGTGGTTTCAGATGGACTTACAGATGGCGGCGCGGGAGGCTCCGGATCCCTGGGAGAGCGTGGCTCGGGTCCCGACATGCTGACGCCGACACCAGACCTCAGACCAGTACGCAGCTTCCCCCATTTTAAACTTACCCGCATACGGCCTCCGTAACGCACCGCCGACTTCCGGTCGCCGCCGGAAGTACGTCGTCCACAAAGGACGCACTCAGCATCGGGCGCGCAACCCAGCTACGCCCACGTGGGGGAAGGAGGGAGATCGCACCGGGAGCAGGCTCCGGATTAACCGGAACGAGTCCTCCCATAGTCCCCTGCCCAGCGTTAGTACGAGACCGCAGGCGGACAGGGGGGCAGAGGTAAGGGCGACATCGATGCTCTTCTGCGCCGTGCCCGCACAGAACTCTGCCAGGGATATCATCACTACTCCTCACCATGAGGAGATTCTTCTCCGTCCTGGCCTCTGTAGGGACAGGAAAACACTGGTGTTGGTGGAGGGAAGTGTGCCTTTAACCTTCTCTGTTCCTGCCCCTACAGAGGTCAGGGGTCAATCTCCTTGTGGTGCTGTCGTGGTGATGATATGGAAAAATGGGAATATGTCACCCACCGGCCTAACAGACAGATTAACTATTATATTTTTGTGTCAGGGTGCATTGGTGCATTGCACCCATAAAAAAACACTATAGGTCACCCACAGAATTAACAGCCAGATAATTATATTTCTGTGTCAGGGGTGCAAAGCTGGTGTATTGCACCCACAAAAAAATCACTATATATATATACTGTAGGTCACCCACAGAATAAATATCCAGATTCCTAACACTCTTGATAAGTTCAGCTGCCTGCTTCCTGTCCCTACACTACTCAGAGCTGATGGGCGGTGCTACATGTGATCCAGCTTATATAGACTCGTAGAGAATAGAAGTTCCCATGGCACAAAAGACCATTCAGCTCCAGATGTTTGAAGATACAAGGTACTTTATTGCAGAGGTACGACGCGTTTCGGGGAATCACTCCCCTTCATCAGGTAAAACTGCTTATAGTAAATGGTCAAAACACACACACACAAAAGGGGGGAAGGGGTGCAAGGGAGGATGGGGGGGTGGAAAAGGCGGGCTCATTTAAGTTAACAAGGTCCCCAAAAAGAATGCAATGTAAAACATATAAATTCAAATAAATATATATAAAAAAGCAGCTGTACTATTTATATAAATACATTGTTGGTGGAAAATGAACAGTTTTATGTGCAGAAGTGATGCACTGGGGTGCAGGAGCGATCGCTCTGCACATTAGGTCACATGATCAGAATCCCGATCACGTAACCGGAGCTTCGATCACGTGGCTCCAAAGGAGGAAAGTTGCCGGGCAACCAGACTCTCAGTGGCACGGAAGCCACGGCACTGGATAAACAGCCCAATGCCTGCAGTGAGCGATGAGAGATGTAAACATAGGAAAGGGGAGTGTGACATCTCCCTCATGGCTACATGATATAGAACAAAACGGAGGTATTCACCAGCCCTATGTATGCAGCCAAGTGAAATAAATGAATGAGTAAAAAGGGCAACCTGGGTTCTATACCATGTAGCCATGAGGGAGACGTCACACTCCCCTTTCCTATGTTTACATCTCTCATCGCTCCCTGCAGGCATAGGGCTGTTTATCCAGCGCCGTGCCGCTGAGCGTCTGGTTGCCCGGCAACTTTCCTCTTCTGGAGCCACGTGATCGGAGCTTCGATCACGTGACCCGATGTGCAGAGTGATCGCTCCGGCACATAAAACTGTTAATTTTCCACCACTAATGTATTTATATAAATCAGGTTCATACAACCCTTAGAAAATAGAGTATCTTGACCTTGAACTGGAGACCATGAACAACAAAATAGAAACTCGTACTTTCTTTAAGAAAGTTGATTCTAACAGCTACTTGGAATTCACCAGTTTCCATCACAAGAAAATAAATATTCCTTTTAGCCGATTCAGGAGGATCAGACATAATTGTTCCCGGGGCACGGACTTCATTTCTCAGTGTGAAGTCATTCGCACAAGATTCGTACAGAAAGGGTATCCCTCCGCCTACGTTAACATTGGTATATTCTGAAAGATTCACACATAGGTAAGATGCTGCCCTCCCACCCTCCACTTACCTTTCGGAGAGAGAAGACTCTAAAAAAATCTATTAGCCCCTAGAAGGAAGGGGAGGGTGTTTTTTTTTTTTTTGTGTGGTGAATAAAAATTAGCACTAAGATACTGACATGGAATATAAGGGGTTTGAAAGATAGGAAGAAAAGGGTTGCAATAATGGATATAATTAAGAGGTATTTGCCGGCAGTTATATGTCTCATCGAGACTCACAGCACGAAAGAGTTAAATGACACGACGTACAAGAATTGGCAGTCTGATCATTATCACACAGTTTATTCTTCCTATGCTAGGGGGGTTTCTGTTTTGTTTTACAAAAGAATTCACTGGGAATTAATTGAATGTAAGATAGACACAGAGGGGCGTTATGTTTTTTTGTATGAGCACTTGGGAAAGATTTTGTGTATACTGGCTTTTGTTTACATACCTCCTCCATTCTCTCCTGAGGTGTTGAATAAATTTTGGGGATTCGTCGCTTCAAAAATGGAGTGTCCGGTTTTTCTGCTGGGAAATGTGAACGGCGTCATGGATGAGCAAGAGGATAGAATGAGAGATAGAGTTATTAATTTAAAGGCTGACACGCCTCTAAGCAGAATGATCAGGGGAAATGGGGCTAATCGATATCTGGAGTGAGCGAAACCCCTCAAAAGTGGCCTTTTCGTGCTGGAATAAGTCCTGTAACACCAAATCCCAGATAGATATAGCATTTGTGAACAGAATGGGGGCAAAATTAGTCACTAATATAAGCTATAAAACGAGATTTATATCAGATCATGCCTCTGTAGTTATGGAAATAGAAGCAGGGGGCGGAGATCTTTAAAAGGCCTAATATTAACCCTAACTAGCTCCTACTTTTCTTGGCAAAGGAGGATATTTTAGAAGAACTAAGGGTGTTACTGGAAATTAACTGGGGTTCCGCATCGGATTTAGTGGTATGGGATACGCTTAAGGGCATGGTAAGGGGCCTCCTAGTAAGCATGATCAGTAAAATTAAAAGGAGGGCAAAATCTAAGGAGAATCAGCTTAGACAGGAGGTTGATAGGCTGGAAGGAGAGATGATTAACAAGCCAGGAACCGACATTGAAAGATCATGGAGAGAAGCTCAGGGAAAATTGGATAGGTTCCTTATGGAGGTAGCAAAAAACAAAGCTTTCATAAATAACAGAGATAGGTATTTGGAAACAGGAAAACCAAATAGAAGTTTAATGTCCGTTATTAAAAATCAAAGGCGTAATAATAGTATAGTTAGCATAAAGAATAAGGACGGGGCGATAATAACAGAGTTAAATCAAATAAAAGAAGAATTTGTTCAGAGCTACCGCAAGATATACTCTACAGAAAGGAAGGAACCTGGGGGCAGAGTATAAAGGCATATTTAGAGAATTTGGATCTTCCTAGGATATCTGAGCAGGAAAAATTTTTTTTGGATGCACCTATATCAGAGGGGGAGCTGAAAGAAACGCTCAGCCAGATTAAGGGTAACTCTGCTGCAGGTAAGGATGGACTGGCTTATGAAGTTTATAGGAAATATGGGGAAGTAATGTTGCCAGCCCTGCACAGGGTATTGATGGAGGCAAAGAATAAAGGGGAGTTGCCGGATTCTATGAATGATGCCTTGATCATTTTATTGCATAAAAAAGGTAAAGATGCTACAGAGATAGGGTCATATAGACCCATCTCACTGTTAAATACCGATGTGAAGATCTATCTGAGATTGCTTGCTAATCGACTAATTAAAGTGATAAGATCAGTTGTGCATGGTGACCAAAATGGCTTCATGCCAGGAGGAAGTACCCAGAAAAATCTTAGAAGGCTATACGAGAATGTGGCGGTCGCGGGGCGCGGGGGGGGGGGGGCTGGGGGGGTGGTCGCACTCCATCCTGTTGATGGACGCTACAAAGGCGTTCGACAGGGTGTAGAGGGACTTCCTGTGGGCCGTGATGGAAAAAAAACGATTTGGCAGAGAGTTCATAGAATGGATAAAATTGCTTTACCATAAACCCAGAGCCTCTCTCCTGGTTAACGGTAGTGAATCAGAGACCTTTGCCCTTAGCCGGGGTACAAGGGTACAAGGTTTTTGTTTAAAATTAGAAGAAGGGAGAATGATGAATGCCCCAAGTGTAGCAGGGAGGGAGCGGATTTTGTACACATGTTGTGGAATTGTGAAGTTGTTTGGAGGTTCTGGGAGGCGGTCCATAAAAAAATTTGTGCGGAGTTTGGGGAAAGGCTGGATTGTAACTTTGAGACCATGATACTGGGAGACGATTCTAGGACCAAACTTAAAAAGGCACAAAAGAAACAGCTAGGAAGCTTTTCGTGGCTCAGCTAGTGATATTACGATCTTGGATGTCGGAGAAGCCTCCTACAGCCTCTGAATGGCTCAAATCGGTAGATACTATTGTAAAATATGATGGAGGTATATAAGCAAATAATTTAAGGGATATTTTTTTTTTTCCCCCTTCCAGGCCCTGGGGAGGGGGGGGATGGTTTATATAAGATGGAATTATAATATATCTTTGTAATGTAATTTTGTATTTTGAAATAAAACAATTAACCCCTTCGCGCCCAGCGCCGTACATGTACACGTGATCACGGCATCTAGTTGCGTCTCAACCCGGAAGCATTCGCTTCCGGGTGGTGTACAGACACCCCGGCACCCCGTGCCGTTTTTTGTCGCTTTTTTTTTCTAAAAAAAATTAAATAAAAAGTGATCAAAAAGTTATACACACCCCAGAATGGTATCAATAAAAACTTCAGATCGTCCCGCAAAAAATGAGCCCCCATACAGCTCTGTACACATAAATACCAAAAAGTTATAGGGGTCAAGATTTGACAAGGAAAAAAAAAAAAGGGCAACTTTCTAATTATTTTATCACTATGAAAACGCAGGAAAAACTATACATATTAGGTATTGCCGGATTCGTACTGACTTGTAGAATGAAAGTAACGGATCAGTTTTAATGCACATCGAACGCTGTAAATAAGAAACCCGTAGAACTGTAGCGGAATAGCGTTTTTTTTGCAATTTCACCTGGTTTGGAATTTTTTTCCCGCTTCCCACTACACCATATGCAATATTAAATGGTGGCGTTGAAAAGTACAACTTGTCCCGCAAAAAATAAGCCCTCATACAGCTATGTGAACAGAAAAATAAAAGAGTTATGGCTGTTTGAAGGCAGGGAGCGCAAAACGAAAATGCATAAACGAAAAAAGCTCCGGGCGCGAAAGGGTTAAAAAAAAACCAAACAAAAAAAAACACATCTGGAGCTGAATTGGTCTTTTGCGCCGCGGGAACTTCTATTCTCTACGAGTATCCATATCTTCTTGGGGACCACAGGCATCTCCGATAAAAAGACACCCGACTTGTGGCTGCAGACCAACGCTCCACCTGGACTCCAGGACATATCCTGATGAGCTTTTTCTACTGTAGTGCCTACTGTTAGCACAACTGGCCAAGGTGAGCCTCATTCTCAAATTTCTATTTCATACGGTATTACCCTATAGTGCGCCCTTCCATCTAGCAGCTCATTTGCCTGATCGACTTCACCCAGCTTATATAAAGGCTGGGTCACATGCACCGGCCAATCACAGCCATGCCATTACTAGGCATGGCTGTGATGGCTTCAAAGTGCCCACAGCTTAAAAACTTGTTGATTAGCTGCCCAAGTTTTATTAAATGCCATAACACCAAACTCGAACTTTTCCAGCAGAGTTCAGGTTCGGGTCCGGGTAAACGGACTCACAAAATTTGGAACAGTTCGAGTTCACTCAACACTAACTATAATAAATAATACATAATTAATAATAATAAGGCTTTACCATATTGAGAATATTGTTTGTTTTTTTGTGAAACTCATATGTTTAGGGGAAAGAGCCTACATCGCGCAGGAGATCTGGGCGGGCATGGAACAACAGACCGATTAGTGGTTGGTGCTGCTGAACCTCAAGCCTGGCCTGGTCGTGTGCAATAACAGGCGAAATCTCCTAGCAGCTCTGGGGCTAGCCAGTTTGACGCCCATCCCTTGCCAGGCGCATGTGCTGAATTTGGTGCTGCAGAGGTTCCTGAAAAATTACCCTGCTATGTCAAAGCTGTTGCAGAAAGTGCAGGCCTTCTGTGTGCACTTTCAGCGTTCTCACCCTGCTGCTGTTCGCCTCTCTGCGATGCACCATAACTTAGGCCTTCCAGCTCACCGCCTCATATGCGACTTACCCACAAGGTGGAGCTCCACCTTAAACATGCTGGAGAGACTATGCAGTAGCAGGCGATAATGTAGTATCAGCTGCAGCACACACAGGTGAGTTGCTCTGCGGAAAAGCACCACTTCACCTCCAACGAGAGGGACTCCATGTGGGACGTGTGTGTCCGGTTGCGTTGTATCGAGTACTCCACCAACATGGCCAGTGCTGATGCCGCAGTCCTCAGCGTTACTATCCCACTTCTATGTCTCCTTGAAAAAATGCTTCGGGCGATGATGGAAGAAGATGTGGCACAGGAGGAAAAGGAGGTGGAAGAGGGATCATTTCCACGGTTATCAGGCCAGTCTTTCACAAGTGTTCCTGCACCAACCGAGGCCAGGTACACAACTGTCCAGCCAGGGCACAGTTCTGCAGGATGAGGAGGATGATGATGAGGAGGAACCATGTTCACAGCAGGGTGGCACCCAAAGCAGCTCATGGGCATCAATGGAGCGTGGCTGGGGGATACAGAGGACACAAACGGAACGTCTCAGCCCGAGGCAGCATTTTAGCAACATGGTGGAACAGTACATGTGCACATGCCTACACGTACTGACTGATGGATCTGCCTCATTTAACTTCTGGGTCTCCAAATTGGGCACATTGCCTGAGCTTGCCCTTTACGCCTTGGAGGTGCTGGCCTGTCCTGCAGTAAGTGTATTGTCTGAATGTGCGTTTAGCATGGCAGGGGGGTAATCACAGACAAGTGCAGTCGCAGTACATGTACGGCGCTGGAGTGTAAGGGTTAAAGGCTGAAAGGGGTTTTGAACCCAGGAACACTGTGTATATAAGGCCCCAACCTTACCACTGAGCTAAAGGCTTCCTTACCATTAGGCTGGGATTTTCTTTTTCTATGAGATTTAGCACACCAAAAATATAATGAAGCTAAAAGTCATTGTGACGCTGACCCCTGACCAGTGAAGATGAAGTCAGATATCAGCGTCACACATCACTTGAATTTGTCGCATATCTAATGTTTAAAAACATTAACTTGTTGTTTTACGGTTGCAAATGGGTTTTGCAAAGTTGGAAGAATACAAAATGAAGTTCGGCCATCCATTTCAAAGCCAAGATGTGGCTGTCCAGGCAAAATATCGGAGTCAACAAGGTGTATAAGTTCTAGTGCGACAAACACGACAGTGGAGGTGGCTTGTATGCTTCGTAATAGTGAGATCTCAGACGGACATACATGTAAGCACCTTGAGACACACATCACACAGGTCCGGAACGGTGGCCCGAAAAAGGTGAAACAACCTTGTCTTCAATATAGTCATAAAACACGTTGGCTCAAGTTTGCAAAAAAGTATGAACAGTGGACAGTAGAAGATTGGAAATGGGTGATTTGAAGAAATGAGACGAAAGTCAATAGACTGGGCTCTGGTGGATGTAAATAGGTCTGGAAAAAACAAGGGAAATGGGGGCTAATGGATCGAGAAAATGAAGGAACTGTCAAAATTTTGGTGGAGAAGTCTGATGATATGGGGTTGTTTAACCCCTTCAAGCGACAGCCAGTTTGGACCAAATGCCGGAGCCCCATTTTTCAAATCTGACATGTGTCACTTTATGTAGTAATAACTTTGGAACGCTTTTACTTATCCAGGCCATTCTGAGATTGTTTTCTTGTCACATATTGTACTTCATGACAGTGGTAAATTTGAGTCAAAATATTTCATTCTTATTTATAAAAAATACCAAATTTACCAAAAATTTTGAAAAATGTGCAAATTTCCAAATGTCAATTTCTCTACTTTTAAAATACATAGCAATACCTCCAAAACAGTTATTACTTTACATTCCCTATGTGTCTACTTCAGGTTTGGATCATTTTGAAAATTACATTTTATTTTTTCGGGACGATAGAAGGCTTAGAAATTTTTCACAAAATTTCCAAAACCCACTTTTTAAAGGACCAGTTCAGGTCCAAAGTCACTTTGTGAGGCTTCCATCATAGAAACCACCCAAAAATGACCCCATTTTAGAAACTACACCCCTCAAGGTATTCAAAACTGGTTTTACAAACGTTATTAACCCTTTAGGTGTTCCACAAGAATTAGATGAAAATGTAGCCAAAATTTCCGAATTTCACTTTTTGGCAGATTTTCCATATAAATCATTTTATTCTGAGAATAAAGCAAGGGTTAACTGCCAAACAAAACTCAATAATTATTACCCTGATTCTGTAGTTTACAGAAATGCCCCATTTGTGATCATAAACTGCTGTACAGGCACACGACAGGGCGCAGAAAGAAAGGAACGCCAGGGCAGATTTCACTGGAAAAAATTTAAGTTGCCATGTCACATTTGATGCACACCTAGAGTAGGAAACTCCAAAAAACTTACCCCATTTTGGAAACTACGGGATAAGTTGGCAGTTTTTTTAGTACTATTTTAGGGTACATACGATTATTGGTAGCTTTATATTACACTTTTTGTGAGGCAAGTAACAAAAACTAGCAGTTTTGGCATTGTTTTTATTTTTTGTTATTTATAACATTCATCTGACAGGTTAGATCGTGTGATATTTTTATAGAGCAGGTCGTTATGGACGTGGCAATATCTAACATGCATACTGTTTTTTATTTTACACAATATTTTTGAAGCACAAAAACAAATCATGTTTTAGTGTCTCCATAGTCAGAGTGCTGTATTTTTTTTTATTTTTTGGGCGATTGTCCCAGGTAGGGGTTCATTTTTTGCGGGACGAGATGACGGTTAGATTGGTACTATTTTTGGGGGCATACGCGTTTTTGATCGCTTGGTATTGAATTTTTTGTGATGAAAAGTGACAAAAAAATGGCTTTTTTTAGACAGTTTTTATTTTTTATTTTTTACGGTGTTCACCTGAGGGGAGAGATCATGCGATATTTTTGTAGAGCAGGTTGTTATGGATGTGGCGATACCCAACATGTATACTTATTTTTATTTAAGTTTTACACAATAATATCATTTTTGAAACAAAAAAAATCATGTTTTAGTGTCTACATAGTAAGAGAGCTGTAGTTTTTTTATTTTTTGGGCGATTGTCTCAGGTAGGGGCTCATTTTTTGCGGGACGAGATGACGGTTTGATTGGTACTATTTTTGGGGGCATACACTTTTTTAATTACTTGGTATTAAATTTTTTGTGATGAAATGTGACAAAAAAATGGCTTTTTTTAGACAGTTTTTATTTTTTACGGTGTTCACCTGGGGGGAGAGATCATGCGATATTTTTGTAGAGCAGGTTGTTACGGACGTGGCGATACCCAACATGTATACTTATTTTTATTTATTTAAGTTTTACACAATAATATTTTTGAAACAAAAAAAATCATGTTATAGTGTCTCCATAGTCAGAGAGCTGTAGATTTTTTATTTTTTGGGCGATTGTCTCAGGTAGGGGCTCATTTTTTGCGGGACGAGATGACGGTTTGATTGGTACCATTTTGGGGTAAATACGCCTTTTTGATCGCCTGCTATTACACTTTTTGTGTGGCAAGGTGACAAAAAATGGCTGTTTTGGTATAGCTTTTTTTTTAAAAATTTTGCGTACACCGTGGACCATGTGATGCTTTTATAGAGCCGGTCGATACACGGTGATACCTAATATGTGTACTTTTTTTTGTTTACTTTTTTTTACATTATTTGGGGGAAAAGGGCGCTTTTTTAACTTTTTTTTAAACTTTTTTTTTTTTTACACTTTTTTTTTACTCTCTTTTTACGTTTTTTGTAAAAAGAAGCGCTCCGATTGGTTAGTCTGCAGAGACTAACCAATCGGAGCGCTTGCCAGCAAGAGACCACTCTGATTGGCCCCTTGCCGGCTTCCTCAAGGTCTCTGCTCTCCGGGAGAGCGGAGACTCCGGGGCTGTGACACTTTATAGTGTCACAGTCCCGGTAAGCAGTTTGGACGTAACTGCACGTCCAAATGCCGCAACTAACTTGCACTTTGGACTTGCGTCCAAATGCGCCAAAGGGTTAACAGCCAAAGATGTTGGATCTCAATGCTGAATATGTGAGTATCCTACAAGACGAGTTTCTTTGTACACTTGAATACTATAGGTATGTAAGGGACGACATACTGTTCCAGCACGACAGCGACCCAAAGCATACATTGAGATTGGCAAAGAAATGGTTCAATGACAATGAAGTAGAGGTGCTGGATTGGCCCCCACAGTCCCCAGACCTCAACCCAATCGAACACTTGTGGGTAGAGTTGAAGAAAAAGCTGTATTCCTACCCAAGTGATTTGATCAGTATGTACCAACATTGGGAACATGTAGAAGAGACCTGGGACCAGATTTCAGTCGAGACATGATTAAATCTGATCGACAGCATGCCCAGAAAGATTCCAGCAGCGTTGAAAGCCAAAAGGTGTATTTACAAAATATTAACAAAATAATAAAAATAAATATTTAGAATTTTAGGAGCAAAACAGTAACAATGAAGTTACATGACAAGAATCTGCTTAACTAATCATATCCTAAATAGTTGCAAGTCCAATTTATGAGATAGCCAAGATGATTGTCTATAAAATGATGGTAGTCTCATGTTTAAAGCTGTAGTGGATGGTCAGATATGGAGCCTGAAAGTCAAAAGTTCAAAACATTGCTATATCCTTTATATCCCCGCTTCGCACAGGTATATTTCCACCATTTCATTTAATGTTTGTGTGAGAGGTTAAAATATATCCACAGTGTTCCCCATAACAGTGACCTCTAAAGCACCTTTCCACCCTAAAAGTGATCTCCACAGTAACCCACCCCTTAACTTTGACCTCCACAGCAGCTTTCTCCTTTAATAGTGGCCTGCACAGTGCCCCACCCTGTTAACTTCAAAGCCCATAACAGTGTTCTCCACAGCAGCCCATGCCCTTTATAGTGACCTCCACAGCAGTCCATCCCCATAACTTTGACCTTCACAGCAGTCTGTTCCCTTAATAGTGACTTCTACAGAGGCACAACCCTTTAACAATAACACCCACAGCACTTCGACCCCTTAATAGTGACCTCCAAAGTACCCTTCCCTCTTTACACTGACCTACACAGAGCCCGCCCCCTTAAGACTGACCTGCACAATGATCCACCCCCTTAAGAGTGACATTCACAGAGCCCGTCCTCTTAACATTGACCTCTACAGTACCCCACCCCCTTAGCCTCCCCACAGTGCCCTGTACAGCAGCCCACCCCCTTAACATTGACCTCCACATGGTCCCTCCCCTTTAAGAGTGACCCTCCCCCACTGCGCCGTCCACCCTTAATATAAGACCTGTACAGCACCCTGTAGGGGTGTGACATCTATATTCTGACCCCCATAACTTTTATATAGTTATATCTACTGAGCTATGTGGGGGCTTCATTTTTTTACGGGACAATCTGTAGTTTTTAATTATACCATTTTGGAGTGTGTGTGACTTTTTGATCACATTTGATTACATTTTTAGGTAAGAGAAGTTATCAGAGAAGAGATCGTTTAATAGTATGGGTGTGTAAGAGAAGAGATCGTTTAATAGTATGGGTGTATAAGATGCGGTGATGCCCATGAAGTTTAGATTTTTTGTTATTTATGTATTTTTTTAACATTTAACAGTTTATTTTTATGATTTTGAAGCTTGTACTTGAGACTACAAAAAACTTTTTGTTTTTTTCTTTTAGATCCATTATTTGTACAGAATTGTTCATTTCTTATGTTGGCCTTCAGAGAGACCCAATGCATTTTCACCCTTTAGATGCAGTGATCTCACTCTGCTGTTTGAAACAGTAGAGACCCGCCGGCCATGAAGCCCGCTGCTCGCGCAAGTGGGCGGCATGTTTGCACTTTGCTCCAGCACCATACATGTACAACGCTGGTAACGAAGGGGTTAATGTATGCAAATGAGTCTTTAGGAGCAATGGCCTCACTTCTCTCTGTAATGGCAATGTCCCAATTGAAATCACATCACTTGCCATAGGGAAAACCCTGCAGTGTAAACTGAAATGCTAAAACAAAACAAAAAATCTTTATCGGTATCAGTAGTTAAAGGAAGGGGTAGGAAACTGTCCATCAGTACAAATGCATGAGACAGTATATGTAGTCGGTGAATAAGGAACCAACGTAAAACCCCCTGACTTCACCAGGTGAATGTATGTAGATAATCAATGTACATTCACCGTATTATTTGTGGGATTAAACGGGCATGCACACCGGTATGCACCCAATAAACTGCCTCACAAAGGAATGTGACTAAGTCCATGTGCTGCCACAATCAGTGTGTCCCGGAGTGCTATTGTGTCCCAATACTGCCGGAGGTGCCACATACCTTCCATGTAGCAGCCGTCACTATGCTCTATTAGTAAGGTACACCGGTACTCATGTACCATCTACAAACACTGCCTCAGACATTTGTACTAACAGTTTTCTACTCCATTGTTTTAACCCCTTTTACCTTGGCCAGTTTTCACCCTCCTGCCCAGGCCATTTTTTTCAAATCTGACATGTGGTAATAACTTTGGAACACTTTTACTTATCCAAGCCATTCTGAGACTGTTTTCTTGTGACACATTGTATTCAGGACAGTCATAAATTTGAGTCAATATATTTTAACTTTACGAAAGAATCCACAATTTACCAAAAATTTGGAAAAATTTGTAATGTTCAAAATTTCAATTTATCTGCTTTTAAAACTAAGTGATATCTCATAAAATATTTATTACTTAACATTCCCCATATGTCTACTTAATGTTGGCATCATTTTATAAATATAATTTTTTTAGGACGTTCGAAGGCTTAGAATTTTGGAAGCAATTCTCAAATTTTTAAAGAAAATTTCTAAAAACCACTTTTAAAGGACCAGTTCAGCTATAAAGTCACTTTGTGGGGCTTACATAGTAGAAACCACCAATAAATTATGCCATTTTAGAAGCTACACCCCCCAAGTTATTCAAAACTGATTTTACAAACTTTGTTAACCTTTTAGGTATTCCACAAGAATTAAAGGGAAATGGAGATAATATTTCTACATTTCACTTTGGCAGATTTTCCATTTGAATCCATTTTTTTCTGCAGCACATTAAGGGTTAACAGCCAAACAAAACTCAATATATATTACCCTGATTCTGCAGTATACAGAAACACCCAACATGTGGTGGTAAACTGCTGTAAGGGCACACAGCAGGGTGCAGAAGAAAAGGAGAGCCATGTGGATTTTGGAAGGCAGATTTTGTTGGACTGGTTTTAAGACACTATGTCCCATTTGAAACACCCCTACAGTAGACAGTAAAAAAAATGACTCCATTTTGGAAACCAAGAGATAAGGTGACAGTTTTATTGGTATTATTTGGGGGAACATATGATTTTTGATTGCTCTAAATTACATTTTTTTGTGAGGCAAGGTAACAAATGTCTGTTCTGGCACAGTTTTTATTTTTAGTTCTTTACAATGTTCATCTGACAGGTTAGATCATGTGCTATTTTTTATTGAGCAAGTTGTTTCGGCCACGACAATAACAAATATGTCTACTTTGTTTCAGTTTTACATAATAAAACATTTTTGAAAAATTTTTCTACCGATCATCTTCTGCAGTTGATGTTTTTATTGGTACCATTTTTGGGTACATATGATTTTTTTTATCATTCATTATTACTATTTATGGAGCACGGTGAAAAATTGTTTCTTTTGGCACAGTTTTTATTTTTATTTTTTTTACAGCATTCACCTGTGGGGGTAAGTCATGTGATATTTTTATAAACTATGTTACTACTATGTTAGGCTGTTACGGACATGGCAATATCTATGGCATGAATGTGATGTAGGTGGGGTGGGTGGGCTCATTCCTGCAAGAATGACACCCCTCTGGGCACCTTACTGGCTCATCTGCATGCAAAATAAACTGGATTTTCAGAAGATAGAAAGCATCTATAGCTGAAACAAAGGCACACCTGGAAATAAAGTACTAAGTGCTATTAGGCAATGGGTTTACTGCAATAGCAACTATCCTGGTGGCAGATTTCCTTTAAAGGGACACTATCGCGAAGAAAAAATTTTTGATATGTTTTACAACATAAAAAAAGCAGGTTTTAACATAATGTATTTTTCAAATTGTGTAAATGTTTATTTTTTTAATTCAGTTTTCTTGCCTTACATGGGGGCTGCCATGTTGGAAGTAAAGTGTGACAGTCTGGATTTACAACACAATGGCACCTCAGGCATGTACATAGGCTTCCTCAGTCGCTGCTGACCCTATAGAGAATGAATGGAAGATGTGAGCCCGCCCCTGTGATGACACCAGTAACACACAGCCAGGTCCTCCCTCCTTGCTGCTGGGGACTCAGAAACAGAGTAGATGGAGGTTCTTGGGGCTGTAGGACCTTAGTGATGTAATCGGCCATGTGACCAGTGGGGGAGGAGACTGAGGAGCAGAGATCTGTGTTTTTGTAATGAAGCCATTGTCTCATCTTATCTTGCTGAAGCAGTGATGTCACCGCTGAAGGTGTGAATTGGTG
Organism: Rhinella marina; assembly: GCA_900303285.1. Classification (NCBI taxonomy): domain Eukaryota; kingdom Metazoa; phylum Chordata; class Amphibia; order Anura; family Bufonidae; genus Rhinella; species Rhinella marina. The sequence goes on from ONZH01019517.1 coordinate 49,980, forward strand.
ATGTCATTGGTACCACCCACTTTTTTGCAGCATGCCTACTTACAGGTTGCTCAAAGCCTCATTTGGCCAGCAGAGCTCCCCCTGGTGACCAAAGATGGTAAATATGGTAAAATCTAATATTTATTATAATATTTCACACATTGGAATTTTTATTTATTTATTTATTATTTCTTACAAATATATAATAGATTTTTTTAGCATAAATAAAATATAGAACAGGTTTTTGTGATAGATTCCCTTTAAGGAATTAGAGGCGGATTCCAATCTGATCTTTAAGCCATCAGATGAGATAATATTGTTGTTGTGAATCATTCTAAATGAGAGCAGAAAAGACACTCCCCTTGAGCTTTCAGCTTGATATAAATCTAGAAGAGCAAAGAATGGAGAGATATCTGGATCCATGTGAGGTACACGGCTGGTTCTAGCTTTGTTAGAAAAAGATTGTCATGTACTATATGATGTCTGATTTTCATTTTTTACATTCAGTCATGGGATAACCCCTTTAAGTGTGGGGGTGACTATGTCAGTTGCCCTTTTATTCAGAGGTACAAGAGTTTTCGGTGTGTCTCCACAGGAAGGGAACTTCAAATGAGGGATTTTGCAAATAGCAAGACAAGTGTGGTGGTTTACCTTCGTACCTGCCCTTTAAACTACATTGTTAAGATCACAAGAGAACTTAGGAGAAGGAATGGGGACCACTAGGGAAATATCCGTCAAAAACAGGATACCTCGGTGGCAGGGCATGTTATTGACTTTCATGATGGAGACCCTAGGAGCCCTAAATTCCAGGTGATAGAAGTGATCTGTCCAACCTCGAAGGAGGAGAACTCCTGGAAGGAGGCTCAGTGGATTTACAGTTAAAAGCTGAGTCTGCTGGGCCTCAATGAGAACCTTTTTTTGAGTTGCTTCATTTAACCTTGACCCCCTATAGTGGACCTAAAAGGTGCCTTGCGTGTATCTGACCAGAAAGTGGCCAATTATTTCTGATCTTGATTAAATGAAAATATTTTTGCAGTCTGGGGATGAATCCCAATTGTTTTCCTCTCCCTGCCATGATAATGATCTTTTTTTATTTTTCATTGCAGGGATCTGTAATAGACCCCCGTTTTAATCTCCTCTTAGGTATTAATATATGTAATTCACCCCTACATACAGTCATGGCCAAAAGAATTGAGAATGACACAAATATTATATTTTCACATGATCTGCTGCTGTCACGTACCGTGTGGTTATCGTGACACATGTTCCATGTTGCTCATGTTTGTGCCCTGGTATTCCGGATTTGGTTGTATGCTGGTTGCCAGGGGCAACGTGTAAATTGGTGGTGTCTCGGTTGTTCTCCGTGACACGGCTTCCATGTTGCTCATGTTTGTGTCCTGGCATTCTGGCTGCGGTAGTAGGCCGTGGTTGCCAGGGGCAACGTGTAGTTTTGGTTGCTGGTATGTTCCCTGATTGCATACTTCCCTCCTTCCCTGTCTGATTCTCATGGGGTTAACATATTGACCTGGGTGTGGTCACTAGGTGCTTTTAATCTGTTGTTGCTAGCCTGGTGGGTTAGTTGTGCTCCAGCCTCCGTTGGTGCTGGAGCTATGCACCTTTCCTGGGATTCCATCTGCCCAGTCCTTGTGGCCACTTAATTTGTCATCGAGGTCTTCCCTTCCCTTATCCTGGTTATGTGGTGTGTGGTTTATGTACGGGTGGGTGTTTGGTCTGTGACTGCCATGTGTCTTCTGACATGGAGTCCAGACATTCCCTGTATGTATGTGCATTCGGTGAGAGGGCTCCAGGGTTCCCCGGAGGGGGAACAGCGATACTGAGAGTAGTTGCCGGTGAGCTGGTTTCTGGGTGTGTTGTGTGTACTGAGTCCTGTTAGGTGTTCGGGTTCCAGTACATGTGCCTGGGCTCCAGTCTTGGGTGTGTGGACTGCTGGTGCTTCTATCAGCAGTATCAGCAGGTAAGTTGCCAGGTGCACCGGGACCATCCTGAAGGTGCAGTCAGTGAGTTCTGGATAAGTGCATCCCTACCATCTGGGGCTCTGTGAAGAACGGGGCTCACTGGGTTTCTGCCCTCTGGGTTTGGTTTCTGGTGTTTCCGGTGCACTTGGTTCAGTGGTTTTCCTTGCCACTGGCTTCTTGCCTGCTGATTGGTTTTCGTCTCACTGTAGTGTATCGGTGTATGCTCGGTGTGGAGTTTCCCCTCCCACACCGTAGCGTGACAGCTGCCCTCTGGTTTTTATGTGTGTTTGTCAGATGTTTTTATCACATACAGAAATATAATTGCAATCATATTATGAGTAACAAAAACTTACAGTGACAGTTAGAATGACTTAACCCCTTCACGCCCAGCGCCGTACATGTATGGCGCTGGGGCGATGCGGGCACATGGCGCCCGCTTGCGGGTGCGGCGGGCGTCATGGCCGGCAAGTCTCTGCTGTTTCTAACAGCAGAGACTTGCCGCTACCTACTGTGTCGGTGGCGTCTTCCTGGGCGATTAGATGCCGTGATCACACGTGATCACGGCATCTAGTTGCGTCTAAACCCGGAAGCGTTCGCTTCCGGGTGGTGTACAGGCACCCCGTGTGGCCAATCGGGGTGTCTGTACACCATATGAAAACTGTAATCCTCGCTGGTGAGGATTACAGTTTTCAAAGTGCAATTCTTATTCTGGCCACTAGATGGCAGGCCAGGATAAGAAATGAGCAACTCATGGATTTCTGAGTCTATAAAATCCATAATTGCTCATAAAGAAAAAAAAAAAGCCACAATATATAAGCCCATATTTAAGCTTTCTAATAGTAAAAAAAAAATTAAAAAAAAATGTTAAAAAATATATAAAAAATAAAAAAAGATGTAAAAGTTCAAATCACCCCCCTTTCCGTATAAGTAAAAAATAAATACCTAAATAACAATAAATATAGACATCATGGGTATCACCGTGACCGAAAACGCCCGTACTTTTAAAATATAAAAAAAAAAAATTCCAATACGGCGAATTGTGTGGCGGAAAAAAGCGTCCAAATGGCGATTTGCCGTTTTTTGTCGCTTTTTTTTTCCAAAAAAAATTAAATAAAAAGTGATCAAAAAGTCATACACACCACAGAATGGTATCAATAAAAACTTCAGATCGTCCCGCAAAAAATGAGCCCCCATACAGCTCTGTACACATAAATACCAAAAAGTTATAGGGGTCCAGATATGACAAGGAAAAAAAAAAAAAAAAAAGGGCAACTTTCTAATTATTTTATCACTATGAAAACGCAGGAAAAACTATACATATTAGGTATTGCCGGATTCGTACTGACCAGTAGAATGAAAGTAACGGATCAGTTTTAATGCACATCGAACGCTGTAAATAAGAAACCCGTAGAACTGTAGCGGAATAGCGTTTTCTTTGCAATTTCACCCGGTTTGGAATTTTTTTTCCCGCTTCCCACTACACCGTATGCAATATTAAATGGTGGCGTTGGAAAGTACAACTTGTCCCGCAAAAAACAAGCCCTCATACAGCTATGTGAACAGAAAAATAAAAGAGTTATGGCTGTTTGAAGGCAGGGAGCGCAAAATGAAAATGCAGAACCGAAAAAAGCTCCGGGAGTGAAGGGGTTAATGCAGCAAGTCAATATTTGCAGTGTTGACCCTTCTTCTTCAGGAACTCTGCAATTCTCCCTGGCATGCTCTCAATCAACTTCTGGACCAAATCCTGACTGATAGCAGTCCATTCTTGCACAATCAATGCTTGCATTTTGTCAGAATTTGTAGGTTTTTGTTTGTCCACCCGTCTCTTGATGATTGACCACAAGTTCTCAATGGGATTAAGATCTGGGGAGTTTCCAGGCCATGGACCCAAAATCTCTATGTTTTGTTCCCTGAGCCATTTAGTTATCACCTTTGCTTTATGGCAAGGTGCTCCATCATGCTGGAAAAGGCATTGTTGATCGCCAAACTGCTCTTGGACGGTTGGGAGAAGTTGCTCTCGGAGGACATTCTGGTACCATTCTTTATTCATGGTTGTGTTTTTAGGCAAGACTGTGAGAGAGCCGATTCCCTTGGCTGAGAAGCAACCTCACACATGAATGGTTTCAGGATGCTTTACAGTTGGCATGAGAAGACTGGTTGGTAGCGCTCACCTCGTCTTCTCCGAATAAGCTGTTTTCCAGATGTCCCAAACAATCAAAAAGGGGATTCATCAGAGAAAATGACTTTACCCCAGTCCTCAGCAGTCCACTCCCTGTACCTTTTGCAGAATATCAGTCTGTCCCTGATGTTTTTTCTGGAGAGAAGTGGCTTCTTTGCTGCCCTCCTTGAGACCAGGCCTTGCTCCAAGAGTCTCCGCCTCACAGTGCGTGCAGATGCACTCACACCTGCCTGCTGCCATTCCTGAGCAAGCTCTGCACTGCTAGTAGCCCGATCCCGCAGCTGAAACACTTTTAAGAGACGGTCCTGGCGCTTTCTGGTCTTTCTTGGGCGCCCTGGAGCCTTTTTGGCAACAATGGAACCTCTCTCCTTGAAGTTCTTGATGATGCGATAGATTGTTGACTGAGGTGCAATCTTTCTAGCTGCGATACTCTTCCCTGTTAGGCCATTTTTGTGCAGTGCAATGATGACTGCACATGTTTCTTTAGAGATAACCATGGTTAACAGAAGAGAAACAATGATGCCAAGCACCAGCCTCCTTTTAAAGTGTCCAGTGGTGTCATTCTTACTGTGACAGATTGATCTTACAATGACAGATTGATCTCCAGCCCTGTCCTCATCAACACCCACACCTGTGTTAATGGAACAATCACTGAAACGATGTTAGTTGGTCCTTTTAAGGCTGGGCTGCAATGATGTTGAAATGTGTTTTGGGGGATAAAGTTCATTTTCTAGGCAAATATTGACTTTGCAAGTAATTGCTGTTAAGCTGATCACTCTTTATAACATTCTGGAGTATATGCAAATTGCCATTATAAAAACTGAAGCAGTAGACTTTGTAAAAATTAATATTTGTATCATTCTCAAAACCTTTGGCCATGACTGTACAGCCATCCACAGTTCTCTTACCTAGATCCAGGATCCCCTTTATCTACAATGTGTAGGGAATTATGGGATTAATGTACGTCTTGTGTTGTGTTAGCACTGCCCTCAAAATAGCACCTAACCCGACACCCTAAGCCCTCTCTCCCTTTAGTCATCAAAAAGGTTAAAAAAAAAAAGAGGGGTTAAAAAGAATTGTATTAGTGATGCGTCCCACCATGGAACGCATTGTGGTTCAATACTACTGGATCCAGGCGAAGACAAGAGTAGCCTGTATGATGTATTCCACAGTGGAACGCATCATAACATTATACAGGCCGACTGAAGAGGACAGTCCCTGTTTTTGTCCCAAGTCCCTGTCCACCTTTGATCCTTAAATGTCCCTCTTTTTGACCTGGGGAATTAATGCATAAATGTGCACTAATAAAATTACTAAAATGCTCCTTACTAAACTACCTGTATGGTTTCTACCGTTATATTAGACTATAACTTCATTATTTGGTGCAATTTGGACCTTAAAATGTCAATATTACCACGATTTATATGCTAATATTTAAAAGGATACTGAAGCACAAGAAAAAAAATTGTCCCAGGGGTTTTGCATACTGTAAAAAAACATAAAGGAACTTATACTCACCTAATCGATCCCCAGCTGCTGCAGTTGTGAAGGAGTTAGTAATTATGCTTTGGGTGGAGTTAGAGGCATGGCTTAGCATTGTTGTGATACGCACCACACATATTGTCCCCCTTTGCGATTTTCAAAAGTTGAGAGGTATAATCAGGGAACTTGCCTTTCGGTGCGCTCCAGACTGGGACGCATCGCTGTAACAGACTGCCATGGGGGCGTGGCCATGTGATACGTACCAGAGAGGAGCCCATTTTAACATCTGGTGAGCTCTCCTCCTCCTTTCAGGGGCATGCTTTGCAATGCGCCCCAGACTGGAATGCATCACTGGATTCAGGCTGCAATATGGGCGTGACTGCGTGATGCAATTCAGTTGGAGCACATTGTAATTCTCCTCCAACATCAAGGATCCCTTAAGAATGGTGGAAGGTACAGCAGATTACTGTGGCGTGCGTTCAACATTGGAACACAGAGACAGGGAATAGGGGGGAACACTATGTATAAGAGCATGACACATGTGTAAGGTGCATGCACGTATATCAGATGCCAGCATTATGTATCTAGCATAGCCACTGAGCTTTTTCCTTGATTTCAGCAAGCCATTCAGACGGTAATTGGATCCCTGTTTTTAGCCAAGGGATTTTGGACACGTTATTTTCTTCTATGGTGCCATTTGGTTACTCTGGTCCCCTGAAGAATCAACTCAGTTTAGTGATTGGGGAAACACGTCGGGACACCCAGAAAAAACAAGTTGTCATCCCTTTCAAGGCGGGTGCTCCGCCTGTAGGCAGGAGCAGTTTAGGAGCAAACCAGGGACAGGTAGGGTAGTTCCTGATGCCAACCCCAACTGTCATAGGTTATACATCAATCACTGTATATAATCATCTGGCGAACTCACCCAATCTGAATCAGGCTACTGCTAAACTGAATTGATCCTCAAACAGTGAATAAGATGGATCAGTACGGTTAAAGACCAGGAGATCCCTGCGGCATCACTGTATTGCATATTATTTATTATATTTTTAGAGCAAACAACTATCTGATTTTTCTGTTTGTATATTGTAGGGTTATTGTGATTTTTAATAACGTTATCAAATGTTGTTTTTTTAAGGGGAGGGATCCTTCTACGGTGAATTGTTAATTATAACCCATCACCCATTCATCTAAGAACAGCCACAGTGTTAATTTTTGTGTTAGCAGCTTTTGACCAAATGAGCTGTAGAATTTCTACAATAAAATACAATTAAAATAAAAAATAGCCACAAAATGGGATATTTTTAAAAGCATCCTATTATCTAATTGTGAGAGGTACATACCTTATGGGAATAAAAGGATAAGAAACAAGAAAAAAAAATACTATGTGGATAAATAGAACTGTAAAGAAAGCAATAAATGACAAAAAGAAAGCACTTAAATCACAAAAAAGGAGGGAAGCATTCAAAAACTATAAGGAAAAAAATAGAATATGTAAAAGACAAATAAAAGCAGCCAAACTAGAGACTAAGAGATTAATTGCCAAAGAGAGTAAAACTAACCCGAAAATGTTCTTCAACTATATAAATACTAAAAAGTATAAATCTGAAGGTGTCGGCCCCTTACAGAGTAATGAGGGGGGAGTTGCAGAGAGCAATGAGAAGAAAGCAAAACTATTAAATATTTTTTTCTCCACTGTATTCACTGAGGAAAATAAACTGTCAGATGAAATGCAGAATATAAAAGTAAACTCCCCATTAAAAGTGCCCTGTCTGACCCAGGAAGAAAAACAACGGCATCTTGAAAAAGATTAAAATAGACAAATCGCCAGGACCGGATGGCATACACCCCCGTATCCTAAGAGAATTAAGTAAAGTCATAGCCAGACCCTTATTTCTGATATTTAAAGGGGTTGTCCGAGTTATTTTTTTGTTCTTTGTATGTTACTAACTTGTCAAGTATAACAACTTTACCATACACTTTGTGCTTCTAAAGCTGCTGGTTTCTCAGAGTTCACTAAGGGTCACATGACCTGTGATGTCAGCTTATCTCCCTGCTCTGTGATGTTTCGTGCACAAGGCTCAGAGATCAGATAACAGTCTGTACACGAGACGTCACTGGCCACGCCCCCCTGCACTGCCGGGCTGCTATCTGCTCTCTCCCTGGATTCCTTCAGATAAAACATTAACCCCTTCAGCCAGAACCCACTGAGGGCTCAAGGCTTTACAGCAGGCTTTAGACTGCAGGCAGTGAGGAGACAAATGCTGGGCACAGGAGCTGTAGAGGAATTGTATTGCACAAGAACAGGTAGGGGGAAGTTTCTGTGTATATCAGCAGTGTCAATGTACATACAGCTGGGACTTCTAGTCCTACACATACAACATGCTGCTGAGTATTCCAGCAGACAGACATGTCACTCAGGGCAGCTCTTGTATTCACGAACATTTGCAGAGCAGGAAGGGGGAGGGGCTGAGATTGTTATTACTGCAGGTAAACATAGGCCAGAAGAGAACCAGGGAAATGAGGAAATATAGATTTTTTTTGCCTGCAACTTGCTTAACTTAGTTAAATATTGCTGCCCATCAGATGTACAGTGCTATATATTTTTTTTCATAACTCATACAACCCCTTGAAGGACTCTATACTGACAGGGAGTGTTCCACAGGATTGGCATATAGAAAATGTGGTGCCAATATTCTGAAAGGGTCCAAAAACAGAGCCCGGGAACTATAGGCCGGTAAGTTTAACATCTGTCATGGGTAAACTGTTTGAAGGTTTTCTAAGAGATGCTATCTTGGAGTACCTCAATGAAAATATGCAAATAACTCCATATCAGCATGGCTTCATGATGTATCGGTTATGTCTAACTAATTTGGTCAGTTTCAATGAGGAGGTAAGTTCTAGACTAGAATCTAGAATCAATGGATGTTGTATATCTGGACTTCTCCAAAGCATTTGACACTGTACCGCATAAAAGGTTAGTATATAAAAATGAGAATGCTTGGCCTGGGAGAAAATGTCTGTATATGGGTAAGTAACTGGCTCAGTGATAGAAAACAGAGGGTGGTCATTAACGGCACATACTCAGATTGGGTCACTGTCACTAGTGGAGTACCACAGGGGTCAGTATTGGGCCTTATTCTCTTCAATATATTTATTAATGATCTTGTAGAAGGCTTGCACAGTAAAATATCAATTTCTGCAGATGACACTAAACTGTGTAAAGTAATTAACACAGAAGAGGACAGTACACTGCTACAGATGGACCTGGATAGATTGGAGGCTTGGGCAGAGAAGTGGCAGATGAGGTTTAACACTGACAAATCTAAGATTATGCACATAGGAAGGAATAATGCAAGTCACCAGTACTTACTAAATTGTAAAACACTGAGTAACACTGACATGGAAAAGGACCTAGGAATTTTAGTGAACAGTAAACTAAGCTGTAGAAACCAGTGTCAGACAGCTGCTGCCAAGGCCAATAAGATAATGGGTTGCATCAAAAGAGGCATAGATATCCGTGATGAGAACATAGTCCTGCCACTTTACAAATCACTAGTCAGACCACACATGGAGTTCTGTGTACAGTTCTGGGCTCCTGTGAACAAGGCAGACATAGCAGAGCTGGAGAGGGTTCATAACTGGAATGGGTGGACTACAGTACCCAGAAAAACTTATTAGGGTTATTTACTTTAGAAAAAAGACGACTGAGGGGAGATCTAATAACTATGTATAAATATATCAGGGGTCAGTACAGAGATCTCTCCCATTATCTTTTTATCCCAAGGACTGTGACCGTGGCGAGGGGACATCCTCTGCATTTGGAGGAAAGAAGGTTTGTACACAAACATAGAAGAGGATTCTTTACGGTAAGAGCAGTGAGACTATGGAACTCTCTGCCTGAGGAGGTGGTTATGGTAAGTTAACTAAAAGAGTTCAAGAGGGACCTAGATATATTTCTGGAGGGTAATAATATCACAGGTTATAGTTATTAGAGAGGGATTGTTGATCCAGGGAGTAATTCTGATTGCCTGATTGGAGTCGGGAAGGAATCTTTTCCCCTAAAGTGAGGAAAATTGGCTTCTACCTCACAGGGTTTTTTTTTTGCCTTCTTCTGGATCAACTTACAGGATAAAAGGCCAAACTGGATGGACAGATGTCTTTGTTTCGGCCTTATAAACTATATATAAACTCCATGTATATACACCACCTCTCCTACCTTCTGCTGTGCAAAATTCAAAATGAACTTGCTATGAGTGTTGTAATAACCTGGAAGGGAGAATCGTGGATGGTCGGTGCATCTCACTGAGGATGTGTTTCCATTTTGTTTAAGTGGATTTTGGGTCCGGGTTTTAGGAGTGACCAGAGAGTTTGGGTGGGAGAGGTCACTCCCGTACTCCATCCAGGGTTTTTCCAAAAGGTGTGGTTAAAAGCTGGGAAGATCTCAGCCTAGACAGACAGCACCAAATGTGTATGTGCTATGTGAAAGCCAAACAAGCTGTGTCTGGAGCTGGACTCTGAAAGATCCCAGAGAGTGGTGAGAATCCGGTTTTGTTTACCCGGTTTGGACTGAACCCAGTGTGTGGGAATTTATGTTCTCTAATGTTTATGGGCTGAAGAAAGCTGAAAGCTAAAGCTTGGATTTGTTTATTATTTGTTTTGCTGGAATAAACTCTGCCTGTGGTGAAGACTGAACTAACTGTGTGCATGAACAGTGACTGAGTTAAAACCCCACAATTGGTGGAGGATGCGGGCACTTCAATCCTAGAATTCATAGCCACAGGCAGTTGTAGGAGGTGGATGTCCTGGGTAAAAGCAGCGGCCAGATTACAGTCTGAACTTCCAAACATGGAAGATCTAGTAAAGCATTTGGTGCAGGCCAATTTGTTGCAGCAACGGGCTACTGCTCAACAGCAGAAAGCCCATATGGAGGCTATGCAGGCCCAGCAGAAGACAAATCAGCTCCTTATACGACAGATGTCTGTATTGACCGAGGCAGTCAAATCCCAGGAGGGGGTGAGCCTTCCCAGTCAAAGCAGCAGTGTTAAAGCCCGGAAAACTGTGAGAGAGACTTTGCAAAAAATGACGTCTGAGGACGATGTTGAGGCGTTCCTGTCTGTGTTTGAAAGAGTGGCAGAAAGGGAGAGTCTCCCACCCGAGCAGTGGGCAGAAGTGTTGGCGCCTTATTTACCGCAGGAACCACAGAAAGCGTATTATGACTTAACCCTGCAGGATGCTAAAGAATATAGCAAATTAAAAGCAGAAATTCTTGCTCGTCAGGGTGTGACTGACGCAGTCAGAGCGCAGCGTGTTCACCGCTGGGAGTTTTGCAAAGACAATCCTCCCAGGTCACAAATGTTTGATCTGTTCCACCTGGTACAAAAATGGTTGCAGCCAGACTCATCCTCCCCAGCTCAAATGGTGGAAAAAGTGATGGATTGCTTCCTCCATACGCTGCCAAAAACAATACAAGTTTGGATTGCCCAGGGAAACTCCCAGACTGCAGACGAATTGGTGAGCCTAGTAGAAAGGTATATGGCCATGGAGGACTCCTTGGGAAATCTGGCGGGTCTGCGACTGCCATATCAAGGCTCTAAAAACGGAAAAGTGTCCCCTAGGAAAGGACTACAATCTCCTCCTAGCTGAAAAACCCAGGTCAAGGAGAAGATGGAGCCTGGAACCAAAGTCCAGGCTGGTCCCATTATTTGTTGGAGGTGTCAGGCTCCTGGACATATAGCAGCACACTGTCCTTTGTCTACCGAGCCCATGGAGTGCAGTGTGGGCCAACATTATTCCCTTTTTGCACATTCTGTGTGCAGTGCAGTTACCCAAGTCAGGAAAGAACCCCAGGTGTGTCAAGTGACCGTGAACAGTGTCATGGTGACTGCCCTTCTAGACTCCGGCAGTTTGGTCACTTTGATGACGTCCATGGTACCTCACGTATTAAACCCTGGAAAGCATGTGGGAGTGTTGTGCATCCAAGGATTATCCGGTTGCTAAGGTGTCCATAAATACTGCGTGTGGTACTGTACAGCATGAAGTAGGTGTCGTGAAGGACTTACTGCACCCGATGATACTTGGGAGAAACTTTCCATGTTTCTGGGACATGTGGGCCAAAGCCGAGGTCCCTATAAGACTGACAAGTACCGAGTGTAATAATAGTGAGGTATTGGAAAATGTAATGGTGTGTCCAGAGGTTATATCAGAGTCTCCGCTAGCTGTGATGTTAGGAGATGAGGAATTAACCCCTGAGACCAATATTCCTGATCTTGACGTGTCTCGGGATAATTTTGGAACAGCACAGCTCAGGGATCTTACCTTAAAAGGTGCCATGGAAAATGTGTCAGTACTGAATGGGGTGGCCCAGAGTCCAGGGGCTGATAATCAGTTTACCCACTTCGCCATGAATAATGATTTGTTATATAGAGTGACCACAGATAGGGGTGAAATAGTGGAACAACTGCTGGTACCTGGTCCATATAGATGCTTAGTATTAGACATGGCCCACTCTCATGTCTTAGGGGGACACTTGGGGGCAGGTAAAACCCAAGAACGTGTCCTGCAGAGATTCTATTGGCCAGGGTGTTACAAGGAAATGGCAGACTATTGCCAGTCGTGCCCCACGTGCCAATTGACAGCCCCTGTCTCACATTTCAAAAGCCCTTTTGAACGGATCGCAATGGATCTCGTAGGTCCCCTTGTAAAATCAGCTAGGGTATATCTTGGTGGTAGTAGACTATGCCACCAGGTACCCGGAAGCAGTCCCTTTAAGGAATACCTCATCAAAAAACATAGCGAGAGAGTTGTTCCATATGTTTGCCAGAACGGGTCTTCCTAAAAAGATATTAACCGATCAGGGAACACCGTTCATGTCCAAGGTCATGAAAGAATTGTGTCAAATGTTGAAAATTAAACAACTACGAACATCAGTATACCATCCGCAGACAGATGGCTTGGTAGAGCGATTCAATAAAACGCTTAAGAGTATGTTAACCACTTCCCATCCGGGCCATTTACCCCCTTCCTGACCAGGCCTAATTTTGCAAATCTGACATGTGTCACTTAATGTGGTAATAACTTTGGAACGCTTTTACTTATCCAAGCCATTCATAGATTGTTTTCTTGTGACACATTGTACTTTGTGTTAATGGTAAATTTGAGTCAATATATTTTACCTTTATTTATAAAAAATTCAAAATTTACTGAAAATTTTGAAGAAAGAAAAAAATAACAATTTTTTAAATATTAATTTCTCTGCTTTTAAATTGCATAGGGATATGTAATAAAATTGTTATTAATGAACATTCACCATATGTCCACTTTATGTTGGCATAATTTTGGAAATGTAATTTTATTTTTTGAGGACGTTAGAAGGCTTTGAATTTTAGATTTTCATGAAAATTTCCAATAGTTAATTTTAAAGGACCTTTGCAGTTCTAAAGTGACTTTGAGGGGCTTAAATAATAGAAACCTCCAATAAATGAACATATTTTAGAAACTACAGCCCCCAATGTAATCCAAACTGATTTTTACAAAGTTTGTTAACCCTTTAGATTTCCCACAAGAATTAAAACAGAAGGAAGGTGAAATTTAAAAATAAATATATTTTGTTTGCAGATTTTCAATTTTTAATTCATTTTTCCTATAGGATAGCAAGGGTAAACAGCAAATCAAACCTGAATATTTATTTTGCTGATTCTGACGTTTGCAGAAACACCCCATATGTGGTTGTAAACTGCTCTGTGACCGGCAGTAATGAGAGGGAGATAGTACAAGCATTTGTGATGGCTTTGACAGCTTGACAGAGTGATCAAAAGCCTGAAGGCCAGGAAAAAAGGTCTCAGGTTAAAGCTCCATGTTCTTGGCTGTCAGGAGGCAGCTGAGTCATGGAGCTTCTAAGTACAGGTGCTGCACACAGGGGGCAAAGCTCAAGGACGTTTTAAAACGTCCATTCAGAGATAGAGATCCACTATCAGGACGTTTATAGTCAATGGGCAGACTGGAAGTGGTTAAAAAAGGTGGTAGAAAAGGATGGTCATGAATGGGACTGTCTGTTACCTTACCTGCTTTTTTCTATTAGAGAGGTTCCTCAATCCTCCACTGGGTTTTCACCTTTTGAACTATTATATGCTCAGCATCCTCGGGGGGGTGTTAGATGTTGCGAAGGAAACCTGGGAGAATGAGACTACCCCCTATAAAAGTGTGGTGGAACACATTACACAGATGCAGGAGAGGATATCTATGGTTATGCCCATAGTAAAAGAACATCTCCTGAGGGCTCAAGATAACCAAGCTCGAGTGTATAACAGGGCAGCCAAGGTCAGGCAGTTCAGTCCAGGGGACCGGGTCCTAGTTTTAGTGCCCACTGTGGAAAGCAAATTTCTAGCTAAGTGGCAGGGGCCTTATGAGGTTGTTGAGAAAGTTGGGGAGGTTAACTACAAAGTCCACCAACCTGGTAAAAGAAAACCTATCCAGTTGTATCATGTAAACTTGTTAAAACCCTGGAAAGATAGAGACCCCCTTGAAACACCCTGTTTGGTGGTAGAGGCAAAAAGTAACAGTCAGGATGTCGCGATTGCAGAGACCCTGTCCAAATCACAAAAACAGCAGTGCAAGGAACTGCTACAACAGAATAATGACATGTTCTCTGATTTGCCAGGGCTCGCTAATGTTATTGAGCATGAGATTCGAACAGAACCACATATTCGGATAAACATAAAACCCTATAGAATTCCGGAGGCCCGTAAGGAAGTTATGTCACAAAAGGTCAAAAGGATGCTAGAGCTGGGAGTGATTGAGGAGTCCAGGAGTGGGTGGTCCAGTCCTATAGTACCCCATCTGGGGAATGGCGGTTCTGTAATGATTACAGGAAACTCAATGAGGTTTCAGAGTTTGATGCCTAACCTATGCCAAGAGTTGACAAACTCATTGAGAGGCTAGGTCCCGCTCGGTACATCACTACGTTAAGACTTGACAAAAGCGTATTGGCAAATCCCTCTATCAAGGGACACTAAAGAGAAGACTGCTTTTTCCACCCCTGATGGGTGTTACCAATATGTGAGGATGCCCTTCAGTCTGCAAGGTGCCCCGGCTACATTCCAAAGAGCTATGGACAGGATCTTAGCCCCTCATAAGAAGTATGCAGCTGCATACTTGGATGATACAGTCATCTTTAGCCAGGATTGGGAGAGTCACTTGGGTAAAGTCCAGGCCATACTAGATTCCCTAAGAACAGCCAGGTTCACCATAAACCCCAAAAAATGTGCCATGGGTATGGAAGAGGCCAAATATCTGGGTTATGTAGTAGGGAGAGATCTGATTAAATCTCAAATCAACAAGGTTGAAGCAATTCAAAACTGGCCAGGTAAAAGCTTTTTTTGGGAATAGTGGGATATTATAGACAGTTTGTACAGAGTTTTGCCACAATGGCTGCCCCGCTAACGGAGCTTACAAAAGCAGAACAGGCATTTAAAGAGCTTAAGCTACAATTATGCCAGCAGCCAGTGTTAGTGGCCCCAGATTTTAGTAAGGAATTCATTGTTCAGACAGATGCCTCAGAGGTAGGCCTAGGCACTGTAATGTCTCAGGAGGTTAGGGGGGAAGAACACCCTGTGTTGTACTTGAGCGGAAAACTTACCCCCTGTGAGAAAACTATTCTATTGTGGAGAAAGAGTGCTTGGCAATAAAGTGGGCGCTGGACTCCTTTCGATACTATCTACTTGGTAGGAAGTTCAGATTAGTTTCGGATCATGCACCACTAAAATGGATGTCTGAGAGAAAAGGAAATAATGCCAGAGTAATGAGATGGTTTCTGGCATTACAAGATTTAAATTTTTATGTAGAACACAGGCCCGGAAAATTGCATGGAAATGCAGATGCCCTCTCAAGGGTACGTTGTCTGGTAGCAACAGGTGCCCAGCCCCTCGGCTTTGGGCAGAGGGGGAGGGTATGTAATAACCTGGAAGGGAGAACCGTGGATGGTCGGTACGTCTCATTGAGGATGTGTTACTCAGTGATATAATTCCCGGAAAGTAGTACGCCAGTAACATTAGGTTGCCGGGCAGTTTTGTTTAAGTGGATTTTGGGTCCGGGTTTTAGGAGTGACCAGAGAGTTTGGGTGGGAGAGGTCACTCCCGTACTCCATCCAGGGTTTTTCCAAAAGGTGTGGTTAAAAGCTGGGAAGATCTCAGCCTAGACGGACAGCACCAAATGTGTATGTGCTATGTGAAAGCCAAACAAGCTGTGTCTGGAGCTGGACTCTGAAAGATCCCAGAGAGTGGTGAGAATTCTGTTTTGTTTACCCGGTTTGGACTGAACCCAGTGTGTGGGAATTTATGTTCTCTAATGTTTATGGGCTGAAGAAAGCTGAAAGCTAAAGCTTGGATTTGTTTATTATTTGTTTTGCTGGAATAAACTCTGCCTGTGGTGAAGACTGAACTAACGCCTGTGTGTATGAACAGTGACTGAGTTAAAACCCCACAATTGGTGGAGGATGCGGGCACTTCAATCCTAGAATTCATAGCCACAGGCAGTTGTAGGAGGTGGATGTCCTGGGTAAAAGCAGCGGCCAGATTACCGTCTGAACTTCCAAACATGGAAGATCTAGTAAAGCATTTGGTGCAGGCCAATGTGTTGCAGCAACAGGCTACTGCTCAACAGCAGAAAGCCCATATGGAGGCTATGCAGGCCCAGCAGGAGACAAATCAGCTCCTTATACGACAGATGTCTGTATTGACCGAGGCAGTCAAATCCCAGGAGGGGGTGTGTGGGAATTTATGTTCTCTAATGTTTATGGGCTGAAGAAAGCTGAAAGCTAAAGCTTGGATTTTTTTATTATTTGTTTTGCTGGAATAAACTCTGCCTGTGGTGAAGACTGAACTAACGCCTGTGTGTATGAACAGTGACCGAGTTAAAACCCCACAGTGTATGTAGACCAAAGGTTGAAAGCTGCAGGCAAAACCCAGAACATAAATTGACATGCTATGGATTTAAAACATACAGCACAGGTCAGTCCCACACCAATTATAAAAAACATCCCGTGGATAGGAGACAAGTGTTGTTCATTGCAAATCCCCTGTAATTTATACTACACAGCTGTTTTACTCTTGCTGTATTTAGACAATGTACTGGCAGCAGTACAACAGGTTAATGCAGAATTATAACATTCCACTATAAGTTACTTACCAAGAGAGCTATAATCCTAACATGGTGAGCACAGAGTTCAGCAGTTCCATATCTAAATGAATTACAACAGAATAAAAAATTAAAAAAACAAGTCCTAGAAACAACTACAAATACATTCTGCACATAGCTTGCACAGAGACATTATGTAATTTATCTTACCGTACTAAAAAACACCACACATCAATTGCCAAGAGAGACTCTATCATTCTATCACTTAGAACGGCATTTAGCAGTGTGCGCTCCTAAAATGTACAGAAAAACAGATGTATTATTTACAACTTGAACAATGTATTTTACAAAGGATATAATTTATGTTTTAAAATTTTTATTGTGAATTATCCAGTTTCAATTGTGTGTATTCCAGTTACTTTGATCAATGAGTTATATATTATAGAATACTTTTTTAATGTCAATATCTTTTCATATGGTATAATACGGTTAGAACTGCCTTGAATGTACTGCATCTTAATGATGTTCGGATACCACCTATGCGCAATAGCATTTCCATTTAGTTCAACACTAAAAAGCAGTTCTGAGAAGGATAATGTCCTTGACTAATATTACATTTTTTTTTTTAAATACATGGACTTACCAGTTCAGGAAAGCACCCTGGAGGAAGTTGTACAATACATGCACAAAGGTGAGTGCAGACATATTGATAAAAAGTAACATTCAATGGGCTTTGGCATTTCTCCAATTCTTCTTGTAGAACAACTGGAAGGGCGATCTCAGGAGAACATCTTGCAAAGCTCTGGAGTACTGCTTTAAATATGGACATTCTAACACAAAAACATATTCAATTAAATTCTAAAATTAAACTATTTCTGTTATAAAAAATTAAATAAAAATGAATAACCTATAAAAAGTATGAATAATGAAATGATTACAATCTACCATATTTTTCCATTTTAAGATTTTGTTAATTGGGAAGGTAATTTTAACAAACTTTGTAACATAGTAACATAGTTTATAACACAGGGATGTCCTTTTGAACAGCTCACACTCAGCAGCAGCACTGTGCAGTCTGAGCAACGAGCTGCAGGGAGAAAGTCACCCTCCCCCCACCCCTGCAGCTGACAGAAGGTGATTTTTACCTATATTTTTAATCCTGGTCAAATGTGGCATGGAAGGGGCGTGGCCTGACTGAGTCGGGGGCGTGACTTAGTGGGATCTGGGGGTGCCGCTTTTAAGTCCTTCTTTTGATGGTGGCCTGAATTACAGGTTGATGCCATAGTAATTTAGGAGGAAGGTGGGTAGCAGTGGAAGAATACATCTTTTATTACTACTGAACAGTAAATATGTGAAATTTACATTATATGAGGTAATGATTGATGATGAATTAGTCTAAAACATAAGTTATATTTATGGTAACCGAAATACCCCTTTACCATTGTCATCCACAGTGATCTGCCTCTTTAATGCAGACCTACAGCAGTGAACTGGCTAGGTTGTCATAGAAACCTGGTGTGTGGAGACTGCCTGTGAGCTTCTATTGGCTGATAAGGGTCATGTGGCCAGGCTACTATTGGCTAATGAATTTTTTGGGAATATCTCAGGAACGGTACGTCCTGGAGAGCTGAACACTGTTCTAAAACCTTCCGGACACCTGATGTACATGTGTGCCAAATTTTGTAATTGTAGCTGCAGCGGTGAGGATTCCTTTAGCGGACATACACACACACACAGCTTTATATATTAGATAGTCATATATAATGCATGTGAATAAAGCAGCAATATGTACTTAAGCTTTCTGAGCAGATCCTAGTGTGGTGAAGATATATTACATAGTGTAAATAATATTTAGCCGCTAGGACACGGTTTTGCCCTCAGCATATCTAGCCTTTTCAATCAAGGGGAAGGAGAGTGTGCAATAATAGGTAATGGTTTCCAGTTCTGTAACTTTTCAGTAGCTATTATTACCTCAGGCAGCTTTACAATGATAAGTTAACACCTTGAGGTAATGTGTACCGTATAAGTGCTGGAAGGCATGTATATCCCACCCAGATACCTCAGCTGGGTGAGATAAATGAAATTCAGAAAGCTGTAGTGATTTCAGCAAAGTGTAGTTTGTTGAGACAGTTTTGTCTAGATGTTGTTCGGGGCTGGATTTCATTTGGACTGGGGGATAGGTTTGGAAGTGGGATCTACCAGTCCACACCCTTCCAGTACAGGTATTGTGGTTAGCTGAGGAGATTGCAGGTGAGGCCTGCTATTGTAATCACGGAGGGATAAAACGACCCTCTGTGTATGAGAGTGAGGAAGAGAATGACTGAGGAAGCCTGAGAGACTTAGAAACAGAGGCCTGCCGAGGCTCTGTGTGGTCTCAGCCAGGAGGGCTGAGGGGCCACAAGGCTTTGTAAAGCCTGAAGTTTGGGGGGCACAACGACGCCTACAGAAAGAGGGTCGCACGGTCAATCAGGAGGACTTCTGGACCATCTCCCCCCAAAAGTACTTGTGAGTTCACAGCCTGGAGGCTGCTGGACCATACGGCTGAGGAAGCCAGATCTAATACTGTGTGTGAACGGCGCTCTGTAGGCGAGACAGAGGCAACACGTATATTAGGTAGAGCCCAGACAGGCAGGTGTTTATTTGAATGTTTTCATGTGTGTTCTTGCTAAAGAGGAAAATAAAGCATCATTTGGACGTTGAAACCCCCTGTGTGTCGGAAGATTTGTGATTGTGACCCCTGAGAGAGAGCGATCCCTTACAACCTCTCTATAGATAACTTATTTACAATAGGTGATTTCACCTATTGAAGTCAATAGGGTCAGATACTGTCCATTGTGGCCTATGTAGCTGTTCTCAAAAGACAGGAAGTCTTAACACATTTTAGACCTAGTTGCCTGTGTGAAAATTGCAGGATTATACATAATCAGATGAAGCTGTAGACAAGGACAGGCTGAGGTCTGTCCAGCAGAGTCTGTGACAGTTGGAGGTCAGGGCAGGTAGCTCAGGGTCAGAATGGAGATGAGGGAGAAGTTAGGATAGGTAGCGAGAGGGTCAAAATCAAGGAAACAGGCAAGAGTTTGTACATGGGCAAACTAACAAACAGCACATCTTTTCTGTAACTAGCAAACTGGAACCTATTGCTCAGACACTTTCCCACAGGGGTAGGTGCCTCAAAGGGAACCTGTGATTAACTTTATGCTGCCCTCACTCAAAGCAGCATAAATTAAATTAGTGACAGACATGCCGATTTCAGTAGTGTGTCTTTCATGAGCTAAAAGTTGTTACCAAGAACTAGCATCATGATAATCGGAGCCCTGACCTTTAAAAGAGTCATAGCTGCCTGAGTAGAGTCAAGGATATTCATGAGCTCCTGCCCTCCCCATCCACCTGCTGATGACTGATAGGTCTCTCCTAGGGAGAAAACTAAGGAAGCCATGACTATACAGCAAATGATCAGAAACCACTTAATATTAGAACCACTTTAGGCTGCTTTCACACAGGCGAGTTCAATGTCTTGACCTGTGTAGCACTGATAGGATTGCATAGCATTATATTGATTTATGATGCCAGGTAACCCTTAAAGTTCTGGAATGTATTGTATAACACTGACATAATGCTGTGGGTGTTATCAAATACATTTCAGAACTGTAAGGGTTACATAGCATCATAAATCAATATAATGCTATCAGTGCTACGTAGGTCAAGGTGGGAGACACATTGAACTCGTTCATGTAAAACCAGTCTTATGCTGCCCTCCTTCTATATACTCCAGGGTGACCTGCCATTGGTGAAGATTAGGGTTCGCATGTGCTGGCCATTTTAAAGTGTGTTGTGCATCCTATGGGAAGAGGCAAGAAGGAGACAACAGCCTGTGTGGAGGGACCGAGCTACTCCGGTGGCCAGGCCACCGGGAAGGAGTGGAGGGAGGCTGGAGGATCCATGCTACCGCAGCTTGGAATACGTATGCAAAGCAGTAGTAGCCATACACACACAACACACTTCTAACTAATGTTTTTAGCTTGCTAATGTATAATTAAACAGTGAGTTCAATCTAATACATGTGCATACCTTTCTGAGGATTTGCTGCCTGAACATAAACTTTGTAGCTCAGCAGGAAGAGTAGGAAGTTTATTTACTATGTTTATTAGAAGCAAGCAATGAGGGAAGTGATGCTCAGGTGGAAGATCTAAACAGAAAGATATAAATGTTAGTGTACAATTGACCACTTCAAGACCGTAACAGTTTTTCTTCCTGACAAAGCCTATTTTTGTAAATCTGACATGTGTAACTTTATCTGGAAATAACTTTGGAAAGCCTTTACCTCTCCAAGCCATTCTGAAATTTTCTTGTGACACATTGTACTTCATGTTAGTGGTAAATTTGAGTTGATATTTATTACCTTTATTTATAAAAAAAAAAATTCCAAAATTGTGCAAATATATGTGTTATTTTCTACATTTTATTTTCTCGGCTGTTAAGACAGATAGTTAAAGGGGTTGGCCACTTTCTGGCTACTTGTGATCAATATAGGTAATATGATTATATGGCACTTAATAATATAGGCTGTGTTGATTTTCTATGCCATGTGATATATTTTATTAAGTCATGTCCCCTTGTTGCACAAATCCTCTGCACTGTCCATAAGATGGCTGCTAATGGAGGGTCATGTGACCAGGCAAAAATAATTCCAGACAAAGTTACCGAGCTTTCTCCACTCAAATACACCACATCTGCCATCTACTATTGCAATGTTGAATGTTTAGTGCAGGCGCAGAGAGGGGAGAAATGAAGGAGACTGATTGATTTGATATATGACTATATTAGTAAGCGTCATATAGTCATCTTATAAACAAATTGGTCAACAGTAGCCAGAAAGTGGTCAACCCTTTTAAGATTCACCATGTCTACTTTATGTTTACATGATTTTTAAAATGTCATTTTATTTTTTAGAATGTTAGAAGGCATCCTAAAGCAATGTTTTAAATTTTCAAGAAATGGTTTTTGAGCGCCATGAGATACCCCGACAGTGGAAACCCCCAAGAAATGACCTTATTTTGGAAACCAAACAACTTAAAGGGCATCTGTTGGCAGATTTGTACCTATGAAAGTGGCTGACCTGTTGCAAATGCACGTGGCAGCTGAAAGCATCCAAGTTGTTCACGTGTGTGCAATGCTGAGAAAAATTATGCTTTAATATATACAGTAAAATAAATGGATAGAGTGCTGAGGGTGGGAATCACATGAGTTGTCAACACAGTGGCCCAGTCACAGAGTGGGCCATGCTGATCTTTCTCTGGCGGCATGATGAAAAATTCCCACACAGTCGAGTATAGCATTTTTCACCAAACAAATCCGTGCTGACTGCCTGCTACCACGACCCACGCACCACTACTTCTTTCCGGACAGGTAGGCTCCTGGGTAGCAGGCAGTGCATGTTTGACTACAGATCTCACACTGCTGCCACCCTGCTGGATCAGCTGCTGCCTCACGCACAAGCTGCCACCCTCTTCCCCTGATGATGATGAATCCCCCTCTTCACCCAGCTCCCACGTTCGATTGGCCACATCATCAGAGACATTTTCTAAATACAGTGGTCAGTAGGTTAGATTAGTCATGAACTATAGACAGTTCAGCACGTCTCTCACTGTACACAGGTTTCTATGGTAACCTACAGACCAGAAAGACTGTAATCTGATTGGCTGAGAGCAGGAGTGACCTCAGTAAGCAAAATGTGTTGAGGACTGAGAAGGATGGCTTTACCTGTCAGGGCTCGTTCACATCACCGTTAGGGCTTCCGTTCAGGCTTTCCGTTATAACATCGTTATAACGGAAAGAAACGGAATCCCTAGGACGGACATCAAAACGGACACCTTTAAGAGGCATTCCGTTTTGATCCGTCATAATAGAAGCCTATGGCCCTGCATAACGGATCCGTCTGGATGCCGTTATGCTGGACGGAAAACAAAGTCCTGTCGACAGGACTTTGTTTTCCGTCCAGCATAACGGCATCCAGACGGATCTGTTATGCAGGGCCGTAGGCTTCTATTATGACGGATCAAAACGGAATGCCTCTTAAAGGTGTCCGTTTTGATGTCCGTCCTAGGGATTCCGTTTCTTTCCGTTATAACGATGTTATAACGGAAAGCCTGAACGGAAGCCCTAACGGTGATGTGAATGCACCCTCATTGTGTTAGAGATCACAACCTCCTGCTCTGTCAGAGTAAGTTAATGTATGCTAATAACTGCTGGAGACACCCCCCCCCACGGCCTGAGGAGACAAAGTAAGTGTAAACTGCCTGTCAGCCAATGAATCAATGTGCTGAGAAAACCCCTTTAAGGCAAGTACTTCTTAGTATATCTAAACTTTCAATAAATTGTGCATAAATCAATTGTCCAGTGCATGTTTTCTCTGTATACTTTGTTTTAGTTTGATTTTCCCCTGAGCTCATGTTTGGAGAGGTTAGCTGCTCTCATGGCTTCTATATGCTGCTGATGCAAAACACCTAGGGCCTTATGTATGAAAACTGTCTAGGTGTAGAAGTTTCTTTGTTGCCCATAGAAACCAATTAGAGCTCCCCTTTCGTTTCATATAGTGCTGTGGAGAAATGAAAGGGGAGCTCTGATTGGTTGCTATGGGCAACAAAGAATGTCTTAGACCTAGACAGTTTTCATACATCAGGCCCTTAAAGGGGTTGTCCGAGTTATTTTTTTGTTCTTTATATGTTTCTAACTTGTCAGGTATAACAACTTTCCCATATACTTTGTGTTTCTAAAGCTGCTGGTTTCTCAGAGTTGACTGAGGGTCACATGACCTGTGATGTCAGCTTATCTCCCTGGTCTTTGATGTTTCGTGCACAAACCTCAGAGTTCAGATAACAGCCTGTACACGAGACGTCACTGGCCACGCCCCCTTTCTTTGCCGGCTGCTGTCTGCTCTCTCCCTGGATTCCTTCAGATAAAACATTAACCCCTTCAGCCAGAACACACTGAGGGCTCAAGGCTTTACAACAAATAGTAGCTGCAGCAGTGAGAGGAGACAAATGCTGGGCAAGGAGATATAGAGAAATTGTATTGTACAAGAACAGGTAGGGAGAATTTCCTGTGTGTATCAGCAGTGTCATTGTACAGCTGGGACTTGTAGTCTTACACATACAACATGCTGCTGAGTATTCCAGCAGACAGACATATCACTCAGCACTTGTATTCACTGCCTTTGCAGAGAAGGGGTGAGGGGCTGAGATTGTTGTTATTGCATGTAAACAAAAGCCAGAAGAGAATCAGGGAAATGAGGAAATATAGATTTTTTTTTTTGCCTAAAACTTGCTGAACTTAGTTATATATTGCTGCCCATCAGATTTGTAGAGCTATATATTTTTTTTTCATAACTTGGACAACCCCTTTAAGTGAGCTGTACCCAGAGAAGCCTGATACTGAAAGTTCAGAGTACAGATATCTAGTAAAACATATATTACAAACTCTTTTTGTCATGACATATCTGTACTATTGATTTATGCAAAGTTTGTTTAAAGTTCTCACTTAAAGTCGGAGTTAGAGTCAGGGAAAATTAAGGAGTCGGAGTTGGAGTCGGGGCTTTGGCTTACCGACTCCACAGTCCTGCCGATAAGCAAGGATTAATTGAAGTACTTTAATATATGAAATAAATACACCCCAAGACTGGTTGTATGAGGCCGTAAATTCACCCCAAAAGCAGATACTTATGATATTGTTTCTCCTGATGAAGGGGTCCCCTGACAAGACCCCAAAACGCGTTGAGCCTGAATTTAAATAAAAGGTCATTGACAAGAAGCTCCAGTGATTGGCTGCCATCAATCACCTATCATTCTACAAGCGATTCTGGCTAGGGGGGTTCATGGGACGCAGGTGTCTTGAGCTTTATCCTGCATCCCGTCCCCCTGTGAAGTGAGTAACACTTGCATTATCCTTTTTATTTTTATCTTCAGGTATCATACCTGTAATTGTATTTTATTCATTCATGTGTTTTAATGCAAACTTAGTGTTACTGGAATACTCTTGGTGTGAGTGACTAATAACACCTATAATAGCACCTATATATGTCTACTAATTTGTGTGAATATTATTATATGTCATACTAGGCCTGGCGCTCTGGTATATAGGGGTCTGTCCTTACACATGTGACTGCATGTCACATTGTTTTTTGTTTTACTCTCATCTATGAGGCAGTCGGAGTCAGGGGAAATTGAGGAGTCGGAGTCGGGGCTTTGGCTTACCGACTCCACAGCCCTGCCGATAAGCAAGGATTAATTGAAGTACTTTAATATATGAAATAAATACACCCCAAAACTGGTGGTATCAGGCCGTAAATTAACCCCAAAAGCAAGTAACATAGTAACATAGTTTGTAAGGCCGAAAAAAGACATCTGTCCATCCAGTTCAGCCTGTTTTCCTACAAGTTGATCCAGGGGAAGGCAAAAAAACCCCCTGTGAGGTAGAAGCCAATTTTCCTTACTTTAGGGGGAAAAATTCCTTCCCGACTCCAGTCAGGCAATCAGAATAACTCCCTGGATCAACGACCCATCTCTAGTAACTATAACCTGTAATATTATTACCCTCCAGAAATACATCCAGGCCCTTCTTGAACTCTCTTAGTGAACTTACCATCACCACCTCCTCAGGCAGAGAGTTCCATAGTCTCACTGCTCTTACCGTAAAGAATCCTCTTCTATGTTTATGTACAAACCTTCTTTCCTCCAGACGCAGAGGATGCCCCCTCGTCACAGTCCTCGGGATAAATAGATGATGGGAGAGATCTCTGTACTGACCTCTGATATATTTATACATAGTTATTAGATCTCCCCTCAGTCGTCTTTTTTCTAAAGTGAATAACCCTAATTTTAATAATCTTTCTGGGTACTGTAGTCCACCCATTCCAGTTATTATTTTAGTTGCCCTCCTCTGAACCCTCTCCAGCTCTGCTATGTCTGCCTTGTTCACAGGAGCCCAGAACTGTACACAGTACTCCATATGTGGTCTGACTAGTGATTTGTAAAGTGGCAGGACTATGTTCTTATCACGGGCAGCTATAACTCTTTTGATGCAACCCATTATCTTATTGGCCTTGGCAGCAGCTGTCTGACACTGGTTTCTGCAGCTTAGTTTGCTGTTCACTAAAATTCCTAGGTCCTTTTCCATGTCAGAGTTACCCAATGCTTTACCATTTAGTATGTACTGGTGACTTGCATTATTCCTTCCCATATGCATAATCTTACATTTGTCAGTGTTAAGCCTCATCTGCCACTTTTCTGCCCAAGCCTCCAGTCTATCCAGATCCTGCTGTAGCAGTGCACTGTCCTCCTCTGTGTTAATTACTTTACACAGTTTAGTGTCATCTGCAAAAATTGATATTTTACTGTGCAAGCTTTCTACAAGATCATTAATATATTGGAGAATAGGACCCAATACAGACCCCTGTGGTACCCCACTAGTGACAGTGACCCAATCTGAGTATGTACCGTTAATAACCACCCTCTGTTTTCTATCACTAAGCCTGTTACTTACCCACATACAGACATTTTCTCCCAGGCCAAGCATTCTCATTTTGTATACTAACCTTTTATGTGGTACCGTGTCAAACGCTTTGGAGAAGTCCAAATATATGACATCCATTGAGTCGCCGCGGTCAAGTCTAGAACTTACCTCCTCATAGAAACTGATTAAATTGGTTTGACATGACCGATCCCTCATGAAGCCATGCTGATACGGAGTTATTTGCTTATTTTCATTGAGGTACTCCAAGATAGCATCTCTCAGAAAACCTTCAAACAGTTTACCCACAACAGAAGTTAAACTTACCGGCCTATAGTTTCCAGGCTCTGTTTTTGGACCCTTTTTGAATATTGGCACCACATTTGCTATGCGCCAATCCTGTGGAACACTCCCCGTCAGTATAGAGTCCTTAAATATCAGAAATAAGGGTCTGTCGATTACATTACTTAATTCTCTTAGGATACGGGGGTGTATGCCATCCGGTCCTGGTGATTTGTCTATTTTAATATTTTTAAGACGTTGCTGCACCTCTTCCTGGGTCAGAGAGGACACTTTTAAAGGGGAATTTACTTTTATACTCTGCATTTCATCTGACATTTTATTTTCCTCAGTGAATACAGTGGAGAAAAAGTTATTTAGTAGCTTCGCTTTCTCCTCATCGCTCTCTGCTACTCCCCCCTCATTACTCTGTAAGGGGCCGACACCTTCAGGTTTATACTTTTTAGTATTTATATAATTGAAGAACATTTTAGGGTTAGTTTTACTCTCTTTGGCGATTAATCTCTCGGTCTCTAGTTTGGCTGTTTTTATGTGTCTTTTATATATTCTATTTTTTTTCCTAGTTTTTCAATGTTTCCTCACTCCCCTCCTGTTTTAGTGAATTAATTGCTTTCTTTTTGTCATTT
Source organism: Rhinella marina (assembly GCA_900303285.1). Lineage (NCBI taxonomy): Eukaryota > Metazoa > Chordata > Amphibia > Anura > Bufonidae > Rhinella > Rhinella marina. The sequence continues at coordinate 77,156 of ONZH01019517.1, forward strand.
ATTGCTTTCTTTACAGTTCTATTTATCCACATTGGTTTTTTCTTGTTTCTTATTATTTTATTCCTATATGGTATGTACCTCTCACAATTAGATATTAGGATGCTTTTAAAAATATCCCATTTTGTGGCTGTATTTTTATTTTTGAGGACTTTGTCCCAGTTAGTTAGGCCTATGGCCTCTCTTAGTTGGCTAAATTTAGCTTTTTTGAAGTTTGGCATTTTTGTTCCTTCCTGAAGAAACGCTCTTTTGAATGACAATTGGAAGGTTATTATGTTATGGTCACTGTTTCCCAGGTGTCCCCCAACCTGCACACCTGTATGAATGGTAGTATTTTTTTTAATATTTAAAATAAATACAGCGCAAAACTGGTTGAATCAGACCATACTTTCAACCCAACAACAGATGCTAGGATTACTGCAATTACTGTTTAAATCAACCTAAAATCTCTAGTAATAGATCTAGTAATAGCTCCTGTAGTAACCCCAATTAGTGCAGCAAGGTGTAATAGAATAGCTCCTATTAGTCCCTGCTCTCTCCCTACAGTGTGCATAATGCCTCCCTATATTATGATTAATCTTTCCCTAAACAACCCAAAGTTTTTTTTAATAAAGTCTTTTCTAAACACTGTCCCTAGTGCTTGCAACGTCTCTCCCTGTACTAAGTTCACTGTAAAATGGCAGAGACCAGGCACGAGGAGCCTTTTTATAGGGATGTGATTTAACAGAGGCTGGCTATCTGCTGATTGTCTGTCTGCATGGTATCGTGGGTGCTTCCTCATTCTCGGGCTTCTTACTTTCACTTTGTAACATGTACAGCAGCCATTTTAGAAAAAATGTGATTCGTTACCATGAAGCACGAAAAAATTCACTGAATCAAATTTCCTGAAATTCAGATTGAATTCCACTTCGTCAACTTCGATTTGCTCATCTCTAATTAAAGGGTTAATTTTAAGAATTCATCCAAGCCCTTTTTAAAATGGTCTACTGTTCCTGCTGTGACCAAGTCCTGAGTTAGTCTATTCCACAGATTTACAGTTCTGAAAGTAAATAAACCTTGGCGCCTCAAGAGACTGAATGCCATTGGCTGAAGTGAGACAACCCCTTTAATTCGTTTAATCTTTCCTCAAAAGTAAAACCCTTCATGCACCTTATCAAGTTTAGTTTTCTCTCCTTTGTAATTTTTCCAGCTCCAGAGCATCCTTCTATGGACTTGTGCAAAAACTGAACTGCATATTCCAAAATACTAGTACTCCCTGTACATACTTCTTTTAACATATGACAATATCCTAAGCCTTAGAAACAGCTGATTGACATTGTATGCGGTTATGTAAAGGGCATCTGCCAGCAGATTTGTATCTATGAAACTGGCTGACCTGTTGCATGTGTGCTTGGGAACAGAAGCCATCTTTGATGTTCTCATGTTCATATGTTTCCGCATTGCTGGGAAAAATAATGTTTTAGTATATGCAGGTGAGCCTCTAGGAGCAATGGGGGTGTTGCCGTTACACCTATAGGCTCTGCTTTCTCTGAAATTTCCACACCATCTCCACTTTGACATGGCAGTGAAAACATCACAAAGCCTGGCTCTATCAATCAAAGCGGAGAGGGTGCTCCAGTTGTAGAGAGAACAGAGCCTCTAGGTGTAATGGCAGTGCACCTGTTGTTCCTAGAGGCTCATTTGCGTATATTAAAACAGCATTTTTCTCAGCAATGCTGGCACATATGAACATGCGACCAACACAGATGCCTTCAGTAGCCCATGCAACATGTTAGTTACTTTCATAGGTACAAATCTGTTGACAGATGCCCTTTAATGTATGATCTACAAGAACACCCAAATCCTTCTCTACAAAAGTACTAGCCCAGTGTTATTCACCCTAGGACACATAACAGAAGTAGGTTATTACTTCCCAGATGCATAACTACACATTTATCCATGTTGAACCTCATTTGCCAATATGATGCCCAAACACTTGACATCTTGTAGTTTATGGACATCTTCCATAGTCTGCACAGTATTAGGCTATTTTCACACTAGCGTTAATATTTTCTGGTATTGAGTTCTCTCATAGGGTCTCAATACCAGGAAAAAACGCTTCCGTTTTGTCCCCATTCATTGTCAATGGGGACAAAACGTAACTGAACAGAACAGAATGCTGCCGAGAAGGAGGTTCAAGAGGAGACTGGGGACCTCATGCATAGCTGTGTTGGTGGTGCTTAATGCTAGTGGCACCCTTAGCCTTAGTATTGGTAGTCGGAGCAGAGACAGTGGCAGTCAGGGTAAATACAGAACAGGGAGTAGGGAGGGGGCAGGAAGGAACCCACCATGATATATCACAGTCTGATAAAAGTGGCAGGAAGGTAGAGGACTCCGATAATGATGGTGTCTTGCGGGCAGGGTCCTCTCCCCCTCTGTACCAGTCTGTTAATAGTTTGTTTATTGTATTGTTAATAGTATCTTGTTTATTGTATTTTTATATTATGTATGTGTAACCCCCTCTTCGGTGGAATTAATGGTGCTATAAAATAAACAGTAATAATAACAACAACAAGCTAGTCACTGTCACTAGTGGGGTACCACAGGGGTCAGTATTGGGCCCTATTCTCTTCAATATATTTATTAATGATCTTGTAGAAGGCTTGCACAGTAAAATATCAATTTTTGCAGATGACAATAAACGGTGTAAAGTAATTAACACAGAAGAGGACAGTACACTGCTACAGATGGATCTGGATAGACTGGAGGCTTGGGCAGAGAAGTGGCAGATGAGGATTAACACTGACAAATGTAAGGTTATGCATATGGAAAGGAATAATGCAAGTCATAAGTACATACTAAATGGTAAAATATTGGGTAACCGACATAGAAAAGGACCTAGGAATTTTAGTGAACAGCAAACTAAGCTGTAGAAACCAGTGTCAGACAGCTGCTGCCAAGGCCAATAAGATAATGGGTTGCATCAAAAGAGGCATAGATGCCCGTGATGAGAACATAGTCCTGCCACTTTACAAATCACTAGTCAGACCACACATGGAGTACTGTGTACAGTTCTGGGCTCCTGTGAACAACTAAAGTAATAACTGGAATGGGTGGACTACAGTACCCAGAAAGATTATCAAAATTAGGCTTATTCACTTTAGAAAAAAGATGACTGTGGGGAGATCTAATACCTATGTATAAATATATCAGAGGTCAGTACAGAGATCTCTCCCATGATCTATTTATCCCGAGGACTGTGACGAGGGGACATCCTCTGCGTCTGGAGGAAAGAAGGTTTGTACACAAACATAGAAGAGGATTCTTTACGGTAAGAGCAGTGAGACTATGGAACTCTCTGCCTGAGGAGGTGGTGATGGTAAGTTCACTAAGAGAGTTCAAGAGGGGCCTGGATGTATTTCTGGAGGGTAATAATATTACAGGTTATAGTTACTAGAGATGGGTCATTGATCCAGGGAGTAATTCTGATTGCCTGATTGGAGTCGGGAAGGAATTTTTTCCCCTAAAGTGGGGAAAATTGGCTTCCACCTCACAGGGGTTTTTTGCCTTCCTCTGGATCAACTTGTAGGAAAACAGGCCGAACTGGATGGACAGATGTCTTTTTTCGGCCTTATAAACTATGTTACTATGTAATAATATGGCAGGGTGTCTGTACAAGCAGCTTAAAGCCATGAACAATCTTGTCATGTACCAGACCTCCTCAGTAGGGAGCTGTCTGCTTGCCTACCATCATGTTGCCTGCATTCTGACCCTGTAAAGGCATCATTTTTGGATGCTTGGTCCCCCCAACAAGTCACTGTTTTTTTTTCCTAGATCACCAACTTCCCCCTAATAATGGACAATTTTTGGAAGGTTTCTTATATTAAAAAGCAAAAAACACATGCGACAGCACAGTGTGTTTTTTTTAAATGTTGTTAGTTAACCCCTTCACCCCCGGAGCTTTTTTCGGTTCTGCATTTTCGTTTTGCGCTCCCTGCCTTCAAACAGCCATAACTCTTTTATTTTTCTGTTCACATAGCTGTATGAGGGCTTGTTTTTTGCGGGACAAGTTGTACTTTCCAACGCCACCATTTAATATTGCATACGGTGTAGTGGGAAGCGGGAAAAAAATTCCAAACCGGGTGAAATTGCAAAGAAAACGCTATTCCGCTACAGTTCTACGGGTTTCTTATTTACAGCGTTCGATGTGCATTAAAACTGATCCGTTACTTTCATTCTACTGGTCAGTACGAATCCGGCAATACCTAATATGTATAGTTTTTCCTGCGTTTTCATAGTGATAAAATAATTAGAAAGTTGCCCTTTTTTTTTTTTTTTTTCCTTGTCAAATCTTGACCCCTATAACTTTTTGGTATTTATGTGTACAGAGCTGTATGGGGGCTCATTTTTTGCGGGACGATCTGAAGTTTTTATTGATACCATTCTGGGGTGTGTATGACTTTTTGATCACTTTTTATTTAATTTTTTTTAGAAAAAAAAAGCGACAAAAAACGGCAAATCGCCATTTGGACGCTTTTTTCCGCCACACAATTCGCTGTATTGGAATTTTTTTTTTTATATTTTAAAAGTACGGGCGTTTTCGGTCACGATGATACCCATGATGTCTATATTTATTGTTATTTAGGTATTTATTTTTTACTTATACGGAAAGGGGGGTGATTTGAACTTTTACATCTTTTTTATTTTTTATATATTTTTTAACTTTTTTTTTAAATTTTTTTTTTACTATTAGAAAGCTCAAATATGGGCTTATATATTGTGGCTTTTTTTTTTTTTTCTTTATGAGCAATTCTGGGTTTTATAGACTCAGAAAGCCATGAATTGCTCATTTCTTATCCTGGCCTGCCATCTAGTGGCCAGAATAAGAATTGCACTTTGAAAACTGTAATCCTCACCAGCGAGGATTACAGTTTTCATATGGTGTACAGACACCCCGATTGGCCACACGGGGTGTCTGTACACCACCCGGAAGCGAACGCTTCCGGGTTTAGCCGCAACTAGATGCCGTGATCACGTGTGATCACGGCATCTAGTCAACCCGGAAGACGCCGCCGATGTAGTAGGTAGCGGCAAGTCTCTGCTGTTAGAAACAGCAGAGATTTGCCGGCCATGACGCCCGCCGCACCCGCGAGCGGGCGCCATGTGCCCGCATCGCCCCAGCGCCGTACATGTACGGCGCTGGGGGTGAAGGGGTTAATACATCAAAACTTCATATAAAAATAATGAAAAGAGATAACATGTTTTCAAAAAGGAGACTAGAGGGTGTTGCACACCAATTTCCAGGGCAACTGGAGCCAATTTGGTTTGGGCTGAATCGATTAAGGACCAACCGAACTTTTTGAAAAATTTGGCGAATCTGAATCAAACCAAATATCGACAGATTTGCTCATCTCTAGCAGATTTTCTCTTTTTTTTTTTTTTTTTTTACAGATTTTATTAAGCCCTTTGTAAATTTCAAAGGCTACAGCTGACCCCACAGACATGTATTTTTTAAATGCCCTTTTTTGCCATTTATTGCCATTTTTACAGTAGCTCTAAGCCATGTGGGGTTAAATTTTAACCATTTATACTTATTGCCTATGGGAATACATTTTGAAGAATAATTACCCAATGTATATTTAAAGCTCTCCCATTAATCCTTTGAATTATGTGACAATAGCTGCTCCCAGTCTATGCCCTGAAATGCTGCCATCAACCAAGGGAAATTAGCATTTTAAAATTACCATATTTTTTTGCTTTATAAGACACACCTGGTGATAAGATTCACAGAATATCATACGCCTAAAAGGAAAACAATTTTTTTTATTATTAAACAACACCATTTAAAATGATATGAGCGGACTATAATAGTCACCATTTGTTAATTGGACCACTGACAATGGTTGCATATGGAACATGTAGGCTTAGTCTCTAAAATAACCTCACGTCCATAGCAAACCAAGTAATTTTCAAACAGGTCTGAAAAGACGTGGCACGTGGTGCTAGAGTCACGGCAATGTCACTGACTCACCCAAAGACCTGATCGAAAAAAAGGTAGGGAGAATATGAGAACAGACCTAAATAGCAGATAAAAACCTATTCTAGATACCTGGGAATATTAAATAAATCAAATTATTTAGTGCCTAGAACTAAGCTGTCCTATACATATGTTGAACTGAACTAGCCAAGCTGCCTCCTATGAATCCCTAAATGCTCAACGCATTTCTGGGCTAAGATTCACGCTCCTCAAGAGCATAAGAAAGGCTAAGTTCCTAATAGACAAACAAAACACAGAGGAGCACGCCACCGCTATCTGTGGCTGTGCTCTGGGCACTAGTGCGGCTCATATCATTTTAAATGGTGTTGTTTAACCCCTTCAACCCCGGGCCTGTTTTCACCTTCCTGACCAGGCCATTTTTTGCAAATCTGACATGTGTGACTTTATGTGGTAATAACTTTGGAACGCTTTTACTTATCCAAGCAATTCTGAGATTGTTTTCTCACATATTGTGCTTCACGACAGTAGTAAATTTGTGGCAAAATATTTCATTTTTATTTATAAAAAAAATACCAAGTTTACCAAAAATTTGGAAAAATTTCCAAATTTCAAATTTCTCTACTTTCAAAATATATAGTAATACCTCCAAAAATAGTTATTATTTTACATTCCCCATATGTCTTCTTTATGTTGGCATCATTTTATAAATGTCATTTTACTTTTTTGGGACGTTAGAAGGCTTAGAAGTTTAGGGGGGCATGGCCTGCATCTATGCTGTGAGGACGCACTTTCACAGAGCTCCTGCATAATCCCACAATCTGTTGTCATCCAGTGCTTTATAGACCTTCCCTACCTTGTATCTGGTTGACTGAGGCTCCAGGGTGCTGTGAGGCACAGGAGAATCCATCCCTCAAGTGGTTGTGGCGGTGTAGAAGGGAGAAGGAGAAAAGGCCTACCGCACCTGGAAGATCCCCAGCCTCGATTTCCGGTTGCCTCATCGACGGTCGGATCCGTCTACAGACAAGACTCCACTCCGCTCCCCTGGGACACCCGACCGAGTGCTGCTCGATCCCACCTGCGACCGACACCCGGCTACGTCCTTGCCAAAGTGGGGGAGCGAGGGTTCCGTGAAGCGAAGCGGAGAGGAGGGACGGAACTACCCGGCGCATCCTTTGCTGAAGAGGCGGTAGGTCACCCAAAACAGACATCAGCACCATTTCTCCATTATTTCACCAGAGACTCCTCGCCCGGAGTAGTGGAACGGGCACAGAGAGACAGGCCCTGAGCCGCCCGGAATACCTACCTACCTACCGCCTCCATTCCAACATAGGTCTCGACCCTGTCTCGGCCTACTCAGCATTACCGCCACCACACTCCAACCCATCTGAGCACAGAACCCCTCCACGGGCCACACTTTTACAAGCCTTCATTTCTGTACTGACTGCCCCTGAACTCACCAATTTAAAACCCAGCTTCAATTTTTTAGGAACCCACTAAACATTGGTGTTCTGAATCATCTCAATTTTTGCTTACTTAAAGGGCCATTGACCCAATTTTTTCAGACCGCTTTAGCCGCATTGTCAACCACAACAATATGCCACAACCTTAGATCTCTCATGAACCACAACACAGGGTCCCTAGATATGTGAAACCGCATCTACACTTAGACTCTGCGATATCTCATTGACTCTTCAACATAAAGGGATGGTGAAGATCGGCCCACCTCCCTTTTTTCTACTACTGAGATGGATAGTGAAAGTGAATGTGTATCAGAAAATAAAGGTCTTCCAATATCAAGATCGTTTTTGAGCAAGGCACTTACAAAAGCCCTGGAACCAGTACTGCGAGAATTGCAGAATATCAAACAAGATGTGAAATCTATAGGAGGTAGAGTTGAACAGCTAGAATCCACTCAATCTCAACTGATCTCATATACGGAAGCTGCAACCTCTTCCTTCAATTCCTGTCAATCTCACCTCAATAAAATGGTTAACTGGCTTGAGGATCAAGAGAACAGAGCTCTCCACAATAAACTCCGAGTTAAAGGGATACCTGAAACAGTACCAGCAGAATCACTGAACGATACTTTAAAGCGGATCTTCTCAACAATCCTAGAAGTCAACTACTCGTTGGAGATCTCCATTGAGAGAGCCCACAGGGCCCTAAGAGCAAAACCCAAACCCTCTGACCCTCCCTCGCGATGTGATCTGCCGCCTATTTAACTCCCGGGTCAGAGATGATGTTCTCCGCCTTGCTCGCACTAGCACACCAGTCTCGGTTGAGGACTCCACAATTGCAATATACCAAGACCTTGCAAGAGTTACCTTGTCGAAGAGAAACATACTCAGACCATTTACAGAGATCCTTAGACACCGTAATGTCCAATTCAAATGGTTATTCCCTTTTGGTCTATCATTCTCAGTCGATGGAAAAAGATACATCATCCGGACCCACTCGGAATTACAAGAGATACTCCAAGTTCTGAAGATTGAAGACATAGACATCCCAGACTGGTCTCCCATTCAAGATCTCACGTCACTCCCATCAATTCCACCCCCAACACCCTGGGAGGTGGTAGGCGGAGATAGGAGAGCCAAGAATCGCAAGAAACAAGGGAAACTCACCCCCAGACGTATAGACATTGATTGGACCTGAAGTTCTCCACCTGGGATAGGCTGAGTACATTTTAATACCAGATTGTCTAGGGAAATGTTAGTCCTTCTAACCAACAACCACTTCCTTTCACTGTTCTTCTTCGATGATAGACTTTTGTTTTCTATTTATCTTGCAATTAGCTGAGGGTCCCTATTCGGGAGGCGTCGGCGCCTTCAAGATCCCTGCAACCAAGTTGCAGCAAGTGATGGTCCCTGCCAAGCATCTGCTACGCAGCTATCTCTTCGCCAGGTGAGCCACCATTTCTCTTTTGGGCGTCGTCACCTCCCCTCTACCCTTTGGCTCTCCATGCAAGGTTAGTTCCTATATAGCTTATGTTCACCATACCTTAATACTCTGCTATGCGTCAGGGTCTCGCATTATAATTGTGTGGCTACATGCCCTTATGCAGATTTCACTTACTTTATTAATATGTTTAATAAAGCCCCAGTTGTGGCCTACCCCCTTTATGACAGCTGATACTCTCAGCTCAGTCATCTGTACTGATATTTTCAATACAATGTACTTGTTATATATATGCGTTCTACTATGGTTCATGCAGGCATCCCTCCCATCCAATCTTTCCTCTCTCACAACCCCCGACTTTTAGCATGTGACATATTACCCCCGCTAATGCGGATCTACAGCTTTCTTAACCAACCCCCATCAACACTACTTTCAAGCATCTTATCAGTTTCACAATTATCAAAGTGGCCACCATAAAATTAATATCCTACAACATCAGGGGTCTTAATGCTGTTGTGAAAAGGAGTCACATCCTACACAACTTCAAAAAAAAAATCACACACAGACATCTTATTCCTCCAGGAAACTCATTTCCTCAAATCAAAAACCCCCTCTTTTCCTAGACACCACTACTCCCATTGGTTTCATTCACACTCTGATACCAAAAACTCCAAAGGAGTCTCAATTGCTATTGCCAAACATCACTCCTTCGAACTCTCCAACACCTTCTCTGATGACGAAGGCAGACTTTTAACAGTTGTGGGGAAATTGAATGGTCACCTGATAACCCTAGCTAATATATACGCACCGAACAAGGGTCAAGCCAATTGGATAAGAAACACTATTGTAAAAATAGGAAGTATGAGCAAAGGTGAACTTATAATGGGAGGCGATTTCAATATTGCCCTGGACCCCCTCTTAGACACCTCTTTAGGGAAATCCTCCATTGCCTTTAAGACTCTGCGGCATATTAAAAAATCCTTCTACCTCCTTTCAGTTAGAAACACCTGGCGTTTCGCACACCCTACAGGAAGGGACTACACGTTATATTCAACCCCTCACAACTCATATCACAGAATTGATTACTTTTTCCTTCACCAGACATCCCTACACAAACTACGAAATGTTAAAATAGGCTCTAACACCTTTTCAGACCACTTCCCGGTGGAATTAACCCTACAACTCTCATCACAGACCACCCAGAGGTCACCATGGAGGTTAAACGAGACCCTACTTTCAATCCCTACAGTACACACTAAAATTTTAAATGCGATCACCTCCTTCTTTGAGATCAACACTGAAGGGGAAGTATCATTACCCTATATCTGGGAAGCCCACAAGGCCACGATCAGAGGGGAATTAATTTCTGCTGGATCTTTACAGAAAAAGCAACGTAACGCCCAAATTGAACAACTTCAGAATCAAATTGAAACCTTAGAAAAGCTTCATAAACAATCTCTAGCCACACAATCATCTCCAACAACTCACAGAGGCTAGGCTACAATTGAGAGAAATCTTAAACAAAAACCTGGCCAAAGTTTATATGTCGGTGAAACATTCCTTTTATGCCCATTGGGGTTAAGGCATCCAAGCTAATGATGAAAAAAAAAGAAACACAAGACACATATAGCAGAAATTAACGCATCAGAAGGCCGTTCATCCATAGACCCTACTGAGATCGAAAAAGAGTTTATAAAATTCTATACCTCATTATATCAATTGCCATCCAACACCCAATCATCCACTGAATTGTCAAAAATTGCTGGCATACAGTCTTTCCTCTCACTCATCTCACTCCCCACAATACCAACAGATGCACATATCACCCTACTTAAACCCTTCTCCATAGAAGAGGTCCGGTCCGCTCTGTCGAAGTGCTTGGGGAGGGGAAAAGCCCCAGGGCCAGATGGACTCCCAAGTTCTTTTTTTTTAATCAGATAATTTTTATTAAAAGTTTTTCAGACATTTTAAACATAGTACAACATGATCCCCAATCCCTCCCCCCCTCCCTCTCCCCCCCACCCCCCCACCCAAACAACCGGCAAAACCAGGCAAGGCAAATTATCATTCATCATGAAGCATTCTAATGTCAGTGAGTACAATAAAACTATGATGTTAAACCATACTGTGTGCCCTGAATTCTACATGCAGAACAACAATGCAATACTTTCACGTACATTTAGAGCGACTAGGCCTTGTTCAATACCAAAGATGCCCTCCCCTCCTTCCAAAAGAGGCTTACCACCCCTCCTTTCTTCTATTCCTTCTCACTCCTAATTTTTTAACCCAAGACTGTCCTTCTCATTGCGACCTTCCCGAGCGATCATTTTCTACCCAGTGATTCCAGATTTTTTTGAACTTTTTGATGCTACCCCTCTTTTTATATACATACTTCTCCATTTTTATCAAATGTTTTACTCTCCCCTGGAACTCTTGTATAGACGGCGGTTCTGGATCTATCCAGTGAAAGGCAATAAGTTTTCGGGCCTGATACAGAAGCCGCATTATAGCAATTCTGTGCCCCCAGCCCACATCCAATGACCCTACGCAGCCCAGTATACATATAAGGATGGATTCTTCCAGTTGTATCTGAAAGCGAGCACTAATCAGATTTACCACCTCCCTCCAGTATCGTCGGAGACGAGGACAATTCCATATCAAGTGGATCAATCCCGCTGATGGGGCCTCACATCTCGGGCATTTATCATCAACTCTGTACCCCATAATCTTCAATAACTTAGGGGTCCTATACACCCTATGTATGAGAAATACCTGAGATACCCTTTGCGCCTCACTGACTGTAATATCCAAGAAGCTTTTCAGAATTTCAGACCATCGATCCTCATCCAGCTCAGGCACATCCCTCTTCCACTTATCCAACAAAGGCGTAGGATGTTTTTTATGAAACTTATCCAATAGGTAAGTATAATGCAGGGATATAACTCCCCCTGTTCCCCCACTAGTACTAGTCAATGTAAAAATGGAATTATTAGGTACCAGTTCAATTTTGACAGATTTCCCTTGAGCTTGCAAAGCATGCCTTATCTGTAAATATTTGAAAAAGGAAGTGCCTGGCAACCGGAATTCTTGTTGTAATTGCGAAAAGGGCTTGAGTATCTCTCCAGTGTATAACTGCTTAATATATATCAATCCCCTTTCCCTCCACAATGGTAATTCATCCACTTTTTGTACCTCAGGATACATAAGATTTGGCCATATAGGGGTAGATTCCGAGTATCCCACTATGTCAGCAACCTCTCTAGCCTTCCACCAAATTCTATGTATAGTAGATAATAATGGGTAAACAGTACTTTTAGATGAGAACAAACCGCCCTCCAATGCTTCCAATAATGAGTCTGTTCCCAAAAAGAACCGCACAATCTTACCAGACTTATTGAGGTTCTCTACATCCCCCCATCCCCTAATATGCTGCAGTTGGGACGCTAGGTAATACAGCCAGGGGTTTGGTACCGCCAAACCACTGTCTGACTTAGCCCTTTGCAATGTTTCCAGTTTAATACGAGGAACACCCCTTTTCCATATAAGATCTCTAAATATAGCATTCACCTTGTGAAAAACACGAACGGGAATCCACCTGGGAGCGTTGTGGAGCACATAGAGCAGCTGCGGCATCAAGACCATCTTAACAAGATTTATCCTCCCTATCATGGACAGCGAGAGCCTGGTCCACACCTGCACTTTACGTTGAAAGGAGGCCAGCAGAGGCTCCACATTCAATCGTTCGTAATCTTTATCATTTAGTGTTACCTTAATACCCAAGTATTTTATCTCTGTCACAATCTGCAAATTCGAGGATGTCACTGCTGTCACATTCCCGGGCCTATAAAACGGCATGAGGGTGGATTTAGACCAATTAATCCGTAACCCCGAAAGGTCACCAAAGGAATCAATAATACTAATAGCTAGTGGTAAAGACCGTGTCCAATCTTCCAAAAACAATAACAGATCATCTGCGTATAATGCCACCTTCTCACAAAGTCCCCCATACTCAAATCCCTGCACATCAGCCGCCGATCGCAACGCTGCTGCAAGAGGCTCAATTGCAAATAATAATGGCGACAATGGGCACCCTTGTCTGGTGCCACGAAAAAGCGGGAAAACATCCGACAGCATGCCATTGGCCCTTATCCTTGCAGTGGGCGCTGAATAAAGAAGCTGTATCCAAGAAACAAATTTCGGTCCAAAACCTAACCTATCTAACACTGCCCATAAGTAGCGCCATTCCACACTGTCGAATGCTTTGGTCGCGTCTAGGGACGCGACCGCCGCATCCGAGGTGTGAACCTGGCCTGCCTGAATATTTAGGAACAGTCTACGTATGTTCACGGCTGTAGACATATTGGGCATAAAACCTGCCTGATCAGGATGTATGATGTGCGAGATAACCGATGACAACCTGTTGGCCATCATTTTAGCCAACAATTGATATCCACCGTAAGTAGGGAAATGGGTCGATATGACTCGGCCAACAATAAATCTTTACCCTCTTTCGGGAGTACAGCTATGATGGCCTGATTCATAGACTCCGGAAGCCTACCCTCCTCAACTGCCTCCTCAAACACCTCAAGCAGATGGGGAAGCAGCTGTGGCCCATATGTAGTAAATAATTCTGCAGGTAACCCATCTACTCCCGGGGATTTATTATTGGACATAGCTTTTAAGGCCTCCTCCAACTCAGGGAGTGTAAAGGGCGCTTCCAACAGTCCCCTTTGTTCTGCACTCAGTCTCTGTAATGGTAATGGTGTCAAAAAAGCGTCAAGTGCTCCCTTCGTGGGATTCGCCTGAGACTGATATAAGGTAGCATAAAAGTCATGAAAAACTCCCAAAACCTCCTCTGGCTGAGTACCTAAGGCCCCACTCCTAGTCCGTAAGGCTGCCACATAAACAGTATTCCTATGGGGTTTGGACATTATAGCTAAAAGGCGCCCTGCTCTTTCTCCCTCCTCATAGTACGCTTGCTTTTGGAAAAAGCGCTTATTTTCCGCCAAAGTAAGCAATTGGTCATCCAGATCTTTTTGAGCCCTTTGCCACTCCCTAGCCGCCTCTTCCGTTGGGTTAGCTAAATAATCCCCTTCTTTTAACTGCAGCGTAGACTCCAGGTCCGCAGTTTTAGCTTTGGTTTTGTTTTTAGTCCTATTAATTTCTGCCATAAGTAACCCTCTAATGTATGCCTTCGCTGTCTCCCATACTATTGCTTTTGAGGCCGTGCCCTCATTAACATTAAAGAACTCCACAATCTTATACCGTATGCCCTCGACATCTTCCATGACCCGCAGCCAGAACGGATTAAATCTCCACTGCTATCTACCCCGAAGACGTGGAGGCAGCAGGGCCGCGTACAGCATCATAGGCGAATGATCTGAAATCCGTCTAGGCAGATATCGGACATCCCGCACTAGACAACCCATCTTATCATTACCAACCATCAAGTCTATTCTAGACAAAGACCGGTATGTACTAGAACAGCAAGAGAAGCCCCGAGCATTGGGGTTCTTACATCTCCATAGATCTAGCAACTCGGCCTCCTCCAGCAATCTCCCCAGCACAGATGTTTCCATGGGCAACGACTGCCCTTGCGGAGTAAATCTATCCTGCCGAGGGCAAGGGGTCATATTGAAATCCCCCATAATCAAAACCGGCACATTAGCATATCTAGCAACAAATCTCAGAACTTTATATAGTACGGCAGAAGAGTAAGGGGGCGGTATATATATCCCTATCACTATACATTCAACATCAAAAATCTTACAAAAGAGGCAAACATAGCAGCCCTCCCGATCCACCTCACTAGCCAAGCATTGAAATACTATAGAGCGGTGTACGAGAATACTGACCCCTCTCGCATATGTGGAATACACTGAGTGATAAGCATGGCCTATCCATGCCACGGACAGCAGCGTAGTTTGCTCCTCCATCAGGTGCGTTTCCTGCAGACAGCAAATAAGTGGTTGGTACTGCTTCAGACTGTCCCACAGTGCTCTACGCTTAGTTGGCTCTTTCAATCCTCGTACATTCCAACTAATAAAACAAATCTTATCAGCCATCATGACAACTTAGAGAATAATTCAGGACACCGCAGCGCTCCTGCCTCCACAACGCTCCAAACCCATCCCTGGACACACACTGCACTGTACAAACATACCGTACTAACTGTGAGCCCCATGTGCTTAAGACATACATGTTACCTTGCCAGCATAACCCTAATATAACAAAAAAAACCCATAGAGACCATGATCCCTCCCACCCACCCTCCCATCCCACCCAGTACAAACATGGGTGATCTCCCAAGCAAGCCCCCACTATAACACTCCAGTACCGGCACCAGAGCCCGTGGGTAGAACACCGTCTTGCCAGGAGAGCAACCTAAACAGTGCCCAACCTAACCTTTAAAGGATTATCCCAGATTGACTAGATGTCAACAGAACACAAAACAGTAATCAAACTGAAATGCTCAACACTCCCAGTACTCCTCAACCCGCACACATATCAAGAATGCAGAAAATATACTCGCTCCCTGAAAATTAGTAGATATACATAGCAGAACATCCAAGTGCAGTCTAAATATAATATCAAACACGTTTCTCAGCGGTCAAACGATATGCGTGCACAGCATGTCAATAATAGAACATAAGGCAAACTTCCCATGCTTGTTCAAGCAGGCAGCAAAAGGATATACAAAACCAGTCATTGGTCTCGATTCGCTTCCTCTCTAAGTTGATTCTCATTCCGATCCAACCATTTCATTGCCTCCTTGGGAATGTCAAAGAAATGAGTCGATCCCGCCGCCACGATCCTCAGCTTAGCCGGATATATCATCGAGTATGGAAGATTCAGGTTCCTCAGTCGCCGCTTCACATCAAGAAAACGCGCCCTCTTCTTTTGTACTTCCAAGGAGTAGTCTGGAAACAACGACACCTTTTGGCCATTGAAGGATAAATCTGGTTTGTTCCGTGCCAAGCGCAAAATAAGATCTCTGTCCCTATAGTGAAGGATCTTCATGAGGACCGGCCTTGGGGGGTTCCCTGGAGGCAGGGGTCTCGTGGGGACTCTATGAGCCCGTTCTACTGCGAACAGTGGTGTCAGGGAGGCCGCTCCAAATGTATCTCGCAGCCATTGTTCAAAGAATTCTGTGGGATTTGCCCCCTCCACTTTCTCAGGTATGCCCACCGCCCTCACATTATTGCGGCGCAGCCTGTTTTCCAGATCGTCCTGTTTGGCGGCCAGGGCATCTATTTTTCGTTTATGCTCCCCCACAGTTCTCTGCATGGGGAGTATAGTGTCCTCCATGTCCCCCACCCTATCCTCCAGGGCTGTTGTACGTTCAGCCAGCTTCTTGATGTCATGGCGCACTATGGCAATGTCCTCTTTTATACCCCCAACTTGCATATTTAAAGTAGAGAGAGATCTACCACACCGAGTGATAGCCTTCATCACATCTTTGAGCGTGGGCTCATCAGAATCAGTATTGCCCTCAGCATCCTCCGGCCTACCCTTGGCATCTTCTGCAGGCCTCACTCTCCGCTTTCTACCGTTTGTAGCTTCGGCCCAGTCCACATCTGAGTCTTCCTCCGCTCCTTCAGGGTCAGTGGGAAACTTATCAGGGACCACTCCAGCCTCTTGCCGCCCCGAATCTACGCGGGCAAACTTTCCCAGCCTTGCTGCTGCTGCTTGCTGCGCCACAGCCGAGCGGTTCAAGCGCGGGGTTCCCGCTCCGGCGCCATCTTGGATCTCCCGCTCCGCACCTTTTTGATCCTTCTTCTTGGTCATGGCTCCAAATAAACGCAGCCTCGCTCCCCTGTGATCTTCCCGCAGGTAAAAGGTCCACTTGGATGGTGAGTAACTTCAGTAGAGTTATAATTAAACAGGATAATAAGACAAGGAGTCCCGGGAGCTCACACAGCACACGTCCGCTCACATCCCTGGTTAGCCACGCCCCCCGGACTCCCAAGTTCTTACTATAAATCCTTCTCGGCAGCTTTAATCCCTCGTCTGACGGTGACTTTCAATGCCTACCTTTCTGGATCCCCCATTCCTAAACAGTCATTAGAAGCATATATCACTCTCATACACAAGGAGGGGAAGGATCCTAAGTGCTGCGGCAGCTACAGACCAATATCTCTGTTAAACACAGATCTAAGACTATACGCCAGCCTTCTTGCTGCTAGAATTGGCCCTCTAATCTCATCTTTAATAGATTTGGAACAGGTGGGATTTGTTCCCGGCAGAGAGGAAAAAGACAACAATATGAGAGTTCTGTCACTTCTACAACTTTCTATCACTAACAAGACTCCCCTAGTCCTACTCGGGATGGACGCTGAAAAAGTCTTCGACAGAGTGGACTGGATTTATATAAAAGAAGTATTGATACGCTTCGGGTTCCCAGACCCGTTTATAAATGCCATTTTCGCCATGTATACACACCCATCCGCCAGATTACGCATTAATCAAACCTTGACTGGCCCATTTGACATCAAGAATGGGACCAGACAGGGCTGCCCACTATCCCCATTCCTGTTTATACTATCTTTAGAGCCACTCTTACAGACAATCAGAGAGAATACCGTAATTCGAGGCCTCTCGATTGGGATATCCACCCATAACTTAGCTGCTTACGTAGATGACATCCTATTATTCGTCTCCAACCCTAAAGAGGCATTCCCGGTTCTACATTCAATTCTGCAAGACTATGGTCGTATTTCAAACTTTAAAATAAACACTAACAAATCAGAAGCACTAGGAATTAATGTGGACCCCCAACTTAAAGAATCTCTAAAAAGAGATTTCCCATTCCCCTGGCCATCTGAATACATAACATACTTAGGTCTTAAGATCAGCCCTTCCTGGAAAAACCTCTTCACTCTTAACTACGCCCCTATACCTAAAACTTTCCAATTAATTTTTGACTCCTGGTCAGTTCCTTTCCTCTCATGGATGGGACGTAAAAACCTCATCAAATCTATAATAATGCCCAAACTTCTGTACCTTTTCCAAACCCTTCCAATCTTTCTACCCACTACCTTTTTCTCCCCAGTAAGGAAAATTATAAACCGTTTCCTCTGGCAGGGAAAGAGACCGAGATTGAATAACGATCTCCTTATGCAACATAAACTTAGAGGAGGTATGTCCTTACCAGACTGGAGATCCTACTATGATGCGACCCACCTCTCTAGAATTATCTCCTGGTACAAAAGGGACAACAACAAACTATGGGTCCCAATAGAAGCTCATCAATCCTCAATACCCCTCCGATCCCTCCTGTGGTTACAGTGCTCCTCTGGGGCCACCCATTTCTCCAGTAACGAACTAACGAAAACCTCCTTTAAAATATGGACCAAATTCAAGGATAAACTCAGCCCTTCTCCTTCACCATTAATGATGGTCACAGACATATCTGACCTATATTCCCCCAAATGACTTGCCTAAGCTCTGATTTGTGTTGGAAATGCAAACAAGCACAAGGCATTTATTATCTACATATGTGGTGGAATTGTTCCATCTTGCAACCTTTCTGGTTTGAGGTATTGACTGAAACCAAAATGATATGTGCTCTTCCAGATTTCCCAACCCCGGAGTCAGTCCTCCTAAATATTAGGCTTCGACATAACAGTAGGAACAAACAAAAACTATTTTGCTTCTTAACCTCCGCGGCAAAATCCCTCATCCCGCAGCACTGGAATCAACCCTCTGCGCCCACTAAAGCACAATGGTTATTGAAGGTTGACCATATATACCATATGGAAGAACTTTCCGCTTGGGGATCCAGATCTCACCATAAGTTCCTGAAAATTTGGGATAGCTAGATAACATATAGAAGGACCAGCAGATGCATAGAAACTCTATCAAGGAGATCTCTCAGAGCATTTAAGAACATTAATGGAAAATGGAGGTGAAATTTCAAAATTTCACTTTTTTGGTAGATTATTCATGTTAATTTTTTTCTTGCAAAACAGCAAGGGTTAACAGCAAACTAAACCTCAATATACATTACTCTGATTCTGCAGTTTACAGAAATACCCCATATGTGGTGGTAAACGTCTCTATGGGTTTGTGGCAGTGATCAGAAGGAAAGGAGCGCCATACGGATTTTGGAGGCAGATTTTGCTAGAATGGTTTTTAGGCACCATTTTGTAATTGAGAGACCCTGACGTACCCCTACACTGGAAACCCTCAAAAAGTGACATCATTTTGGAAACTACACCCTTCAAAGAATATATTAAGGAGGTACTGGCCACTTTAACCCCCTAAGCATTTTATGGAATTTGGAAACACTTGGCTGTGAAAATGAAAAGTTTCATTTCTTCCAATAAAATGTTGCTTTAGCCCCAAATTTTTCATTTTCACAAGGAGTAAAAGGAGAAAAGCACCCCATAATTTGTTCCCCATTTTCTCCTGAATACGGCAACAGCCCATATTTGGTGGTAAACTGCTGTGGGGGCACATGGCAGGACTCAGAACAGAAGGAGCGCCATATGGATTTTGCAGCACAGATTTTGATGGATTGGTTTGAGGGAGCCATTGATTTTTATTTTTTTGAGTTATTGTCTTATGTGGGGGCTCATTTTTTGATCGCCTGCTATTAAACTTTTTGTGAGGCAAGGTAAAAAAAAAAAAAAAAAAAAAAAATTTGCTGTTATGGCATAGTTTTTTTTTTTTTTTACAGCATTCGCCTGGGGGGCCATCTCATGTTATATTTTTATAGAGTAGGTTGTTAAGGACGCGGCGATACCCAATATGTCAAACATTTTTATTTTTGGAAAGTTTTACACATTAGATGCATTTTTGAACAGAATAAAATCTTTTTTTTGTGTTGCTATTTTCTGAGAGCCATATTTTTTTTATTTTTTGGGCGATTGTCTCAGGTAGGGTCTACATTTCTGCGGGACAAGATAACGGTTTGATTGGTACCATTTTGGAGTAAATATGCCTTTTTGATCGCCTGCTATTACACTTTTTGTAAGGGAAGCTGACCAAAAAAAGGCCGTTTTGGCAAAGTTTTTTTTTTTTTTACTGCATTCACCTGGCGGGGTGGATCATGTGATATTTTTATAGAGCCAGTCGATACGGACGCGGCGATACCTAATACTGTATGTCTATTTTTATTGTTTTTTCACTATTTTTTACAATTTTTTTATATTATTTTGTGAAAAGGACACTTTTTTATTTTTTTTGGAACTTGAAACTTTTTTTGTAAAACTTTATTTTTTCACTCTTTTTTCACTTTCTTTTTTTACTTTTGAGGTCTGATCCCCTTTACAATGCATTACAATACTTCTGTATTATAATGCATTGGCTGGAAGTGTATTACACACAGTAATACATTTCCAGCTTACTGCCTGTGAGATCCAGGGGGCTGGATCTCACAGGCTTCCGTAGATAGCAGCCGAATGCCTAAGGAAGGCATCCGGCTGCTATCTAAGCCATCGGGTCCCCGTCACAGCAGCGCGGGGACCCGATAGACACCCCCTCCGACCGCCCGCATCGCATGTGCCGCGGTCAGCGCTGACCGCGGCACATGAATTGTTAATACGCCCGCATCAGTGTTTTCACCAATGCGGGCGTACGCAGCAGGGGTCCGGCTACTGGGAACAGCCGGCCCCTAGCAGCTGATCGAGCGGGTGCAGCTCCTGCACCTGCCCGATCAGCGCACCGTAGTACTACGGCGCTGGTCGGAAAGTTACTTCCCGGGAAGGGGTTAATAAAATGTTGTTGTTTACCTTTCAGGCACATGATATTCTGTGAATCATATACAAATAATTGTGCCAAACCAGTTAGTTTTTGAATACTGTGAACACACCTAGGTTTTTGAGGAGGAAAATTAAAAAAATATAGATTTTGAACCAAAAGGTGTGCTTTTGGTGGGTTTTGAACAAACGGTGGTATCTGGATGACACACATATATGGGAGGATCTGCGGATGACACACTTATGGGGGATCTGCGGATGACACACTGATGGGGGGATCTGCGGATGACACACTGATGGGGGATCTGCGGATGACACACTGATGGGGGGATCTGCGGATGACACACTGATGGGGGGATCTGCGGATGACACACTGATGGGGGGATCTGCGGATGACACACTGATGGGGGGATCTGCGGATGACACACTGATGGGGTGCTGCGGATGACACACTGATGGGGGTGCTGCGGATGACACACTGATGGGGGTGCTGCGGATGACACACTTATGGCGGATCTGCGGATGACACACTTATGGGGGATCTGCGGATGACACACTTATGGGGGATCTGCGGATGGCAGATGCAGTACATGGGTGAATTCCTATGGATGAGGGGGGTTAAAGTCATATTTCATATAAACACATGCCAATTACAGAACAGTCCCTGAGCAGTGTTTATATTAAATATGACTATAACCTCCCTCATCCATAGGAATCCATGGCTGGATTCCTATGGATGAAAGGAGTTATAATCATATATGACACATTTTTATTTTTATATTACCTGTGAGCTAAAGTCACCCAGGGATGTCACGGACATTCCTGTGACAGGTAACAAGAGGTCTGTCAGATTGGCAACACGTGGTATAATCTGACATGTTTTCCTTTTTTGTTGTTGATATTTACCACACCCTTTTCTCTCAGGTGTTCCTGGTGTGGTAATTGTCCCTCCCCTATTTATTGCTTCTTCTCCCACTATTCCTTGCTGTTTATAGCTTCAGTTGTTGTTGTGGTGAGCAGTAGTTTGGTTCTCAGCTGAGATCCTGGAGCCTCCATTTCTTCATTGAAAGATAAGTTTCCTTTTCCCTTCTGTGTGTTTTGTTACTTTTCCCTGTTGTTTTGTTATTAGGACTAAGGGAGACTCCTGTTCGCCCTTCCTTTTGGAGGAACAGGTAGACGCATTCCTGTCATTAGTTCTAGGGTCCTATAGGGTCAGTTCGGTGTTTAGGTTCCTGTGTATGAACTTGCCTACCTTTGAGGCCTGTTCATACTGGTAGATAGACAGGAATTGAGCCAGGGTTTCCTTTAGGAGGTGTCCATCTTCCTTCCTTAGTTTCTAGGCCTAATCTCCTTTCCCTCCTACGCTCGGTTTGGTTCCCCCCTCCTCCCCACACCTGCGCATGACAAGGGACTTTAGGTCACAGGGAACAGAGGACCACAAAAACACAGCACACAGCAGGAGTGGAGCTTGTATGGTGGGAGGAAACAGATTGGTGGAGGCGGGGGGAAAGGGAACATATCCTGTCGCACTTACCACCAACCAGCTAAATGTTGTACGGGTACAGGGCAGAGGAGAAGGTCATTCTCTCCTCTATCCTCCTCTGCTACTATGGTGAGCTAAGGACACAAGGTATGGGTCTCCCATTCTTGTGATCAAAGGGGGTCCCAGCAGTAACATAGTAACATAGTTTATAAGGCCAAAAAAAGACATCTGCCCATCCAGTTCAGCCTGTTTTCCTACAAGTCGATCCAGAGAAAGGCAAAAAAAAACCTTTTAAGGTAGAAGCCAATTTTCCCCACTTTAGGGGAAAAAAATTCCTTCCCGACTCCAATCAGAATTACTCCCTGGATCAATGACCCATCTCTAGTAACTATAACCTGTAATATTATTACACTCCACAAATACATCCAGGCCCCTCTTGAACTCTCTTAGTAAACTTACCATCACCACCTCCTCAGGCAGAGAGTTTCATAGTCTCACTGCTCTTACCGTAAAGAACCCTCTTCTATGTTTGTGTACAAACCTTCTGTCCTCCAGACGCAGAGGATGTCCCCTCGTCACAGTCACAGTCCTGAGGATAAATAGATCATGGGAGAGATCTCTGTACTGGCCCCTGATATATTTATACATGGTTATTAGATCTCCCCTCAGTCATCTTTTTTTTTTTTTTTAAGTAAATAACCCTAATTTGGTAATCTTTCTGGGTACTGTAGTCCACCCATTCCAGTTATTACTTTAGTTGCCCTCCTCTGAACCCTCTCCAGCTCTACTATGCCTGCCTTGTTCACAGGAGCCCAGAACTTTACACAGTACTCCATGTGTGGTCTGACTAGTGATTTGTAAAGTGGCAGGACTATGTTCTCATCATGGGCATCTATGCCCCTTTTGATCCAACCCGTTATCCTATTGGCCTTGGCAGCAGCTGTCTGACACTGGTTTCTGCAGCTTAGTTTGCAGTTTACTAAAATTCCTAGGTCCTTTTACATGTTAGAGTTACCCGATGTTTTACCATTTAGTATGTACTGGTGACTTGCATTATTCCTTCCCATATGCATCACCATACATTTGTCAGTGTTAAACCTCATCTGCCACTTCTCTGCCCAAGCCTCCAGTCTATCCAGATCCATCTGTAGCAGTGTACTGTCCTCTTCTGTGTTAATTACTTTACACAGTTTAGTGTCATCTGCAAAAATTGATATTTTACTGTGCAAGCTTTCTACAAGATCATTGATAAATATATTGAAGACAATAGGGCCCAATACAGACCCCTGTGGTACCCCACTAGTGACAGTGACCCAATCTAAGTATGTGCCATTAATAACCACCCTCTGTTTTCTATCACTGAGCCAGTTACTTACCTACATACAGACATTTTCTCCCAGGCCAAGCATTCTCATTTTATATACTAACCTTTTATGCGGTACAGTGTCAAATGCTTTGGAGAAGTCCAGATATACAGTACAGATAAAAAGTTTGGACACACCTTTTCATTCAAAGAGTTTTCTGTATTTTCATGACTATGAAAATTGTAGATTCACACTGAAGGCATCAAAACTATGAATTAACACATGTGGAATTATATACTTAACAAAAAAGTGTGAAATACCTGAAAATATATTTTATATTCTAGGTTCTTCAAAGTAGCCACCTTTTGCTTTTTTTTTTACTGCTTTGCACACTCTTGGCATTCTCTTGATGAGCTTCAAGAGGTAGTCACCTGAAATGGTTTTCACTTCACAGGTGTGCCCTGTCAGGTTTAATAAGTGGGATTTCTTGCCTTATAAATGGGGTTGGGACCATGAGTTGTGTTGGGCAGAAGTCAGGTGGATACACAGCTGATAGTCCTACTGAATAGACTGTTAGAATTTGTATTATGGCAAGAAGAAAGCAGCTAAGTAAAGAAAAACGAGTGGTCATCATTACTTTAAGAAATGAAGGTCAGTCAGTCCGAAAAATTGGGAAAACTTTGAAAGTGTCCCCAAGTGCAGTCGCAAAAACCATCAAGCGCTACAAAGAAACTGGCTCACATGAGGACCACCCCAGGAAAGGAAGACCAAGAGTTCATCCGAGTCACCAGCCTCAGAAATCGCAGGTTAACAGCAGCTCAGATTAGAGACCAGGTCAATGCCACACAGTTCTAGCAGCAGACACATCTCTACCTCAACTGTTAAGAGGAGACTGTGTGCAGCAGGCCTTCATGGTAAAATAGCTGCT
>ONZH01019518.1:0-20138 GCA_900303285.1 Rhinella marina
CCTAGCTGGCTACCAGTATGAACTAACCCGGGTTGGTAGGAAAGCTCATACACAGGAACCTAATCTGAGTAAACCCTAGAACACCCTGCAGTCTAATGACACAAGAGAGTAACCTGTTCCTCCAAGCGTAAGGAGGAACAGGAGACTCAAACAGGAATAACCAAAGGAAGGGAAAACACTTAACTTTAAGTAGAACTCAGCAACAGGATCTCAGCCGAGATCCACACCACTCTCACAGGTATGTAGCAGATATAAACCGCAAGGGATACTGGAGAGGAAGAGGTAAGTAGGAGACAGCTAATTGCCCAGCGGCAACAGCTGAGGGAAAGGGGTATGGAGAACAGCACCCAAACCACAGGGAATAGCCTGTCAAACCTGTCACTTAGAAAGCCGCGCAGAACGTCTGATTCCAGACGCAAGACCACTCGTGACATTACCCCCCCTTTTACGGGTGACCTCCGGGCACCCAGGACCAACTTTATCAGGGTGACATCTGTGAAAGGCTTTTACCAAACGACTGGCATTCACGTCAGATGCCGGTACCCATGACCTCTCCTCAGGACCATAACCCTTCCAATGAACCAGATATTGAAGGGTCCCACGAAGAACTCAAGAATCAATGATCTTGACAATCTGAAATTCCAAATTACCATCCACCAAGACAGGCGCGGGTGGCAAGGGAGATGGCTCCAGAGGTTCAACATACCTCTTCAACAAACATCTGTGAAACACATTATGGATTTTCAGGGCCTGCGGAAGTTCAAGACGAAATGCTACAGGATTAATAATGGCCGTGATTTTATATGGCCAATAAATCTTGGACCCAACTTCCATGAAGGAACTTTCAACTTAATGTTCCTAGTAGACAGCCACACAGAATCACCCACATTTAGGTCCGGACCATTCATGCGTCTCCTGTCAGCCACACGTTTGTACTTGTTACCCATATTTATCAAGTTACTTTGAATTTTTCGCCATATGGAAGACAATGATGACGAAAAACG
The DNA here is from genome assembly GCA_900303285.1 of Rhinella marina. Taxonomy (NCBI): domain Eukaryota; kingdom Metazoa; phylum Chordata; class Amphibia; order Anura; family Bufonidae; genus Rhinella; species Rhinella marina. Next base: position 1,005 of record ONZH01019518.1, read on the forward strand.
TTCTTCCTCAGGAATACCAGAAGTATCAGAACCACAAAATGTGCCAAACTGCGGGTGAAAGCCATATGCACCAAAAAATGGTGACTTACCAGTGGAGTCCTGTCTGCGATTATTTATGGCAAACTCAGCCAGAGACAAAAACGAGGACCACTCCTCCTGGTTCTCAGAGACAAAGCATCTCAAATAAGTCTCCAGACTCTGATTGGTACGCTCAGTCTGTCCATTCGTCTGGGGATGAAAGGCAGAGGAGAAAGACAGTTGTACCCCGAGCCGAGTACAGAACGCCCTCCAGAATCTGGACACAAACTGAGTCCCACGATCAGAGACAACGTCAGTGGGAATGCCATGAAGTTTCACAATATTGTCAACAAACACTTGTGCAAGAGTTTTAGCATTGGGGAGTCCAGGTAATGCAATAAAGTGCGCCATTTTACTAAAACGATCTACAACCACCAGAATAACTGTCTTACCAGACGACTCAGGCAGATCAGTGATGAAGTCCATGGATAGGTGAGTCCATGGTCTGGACGGGATGGGTAATGGAAGTAGGGGTCCAGAGGGACGAGTATGTGTCACCTTAGAGCGTGCGCAGACACTACAGGCTGACACATATTCCTCAACACACTTACGCAGACCTGGCCACCAGAATCTACGAGAGATGAGGTCGACAGTGGATTTACTCCCAGGGTGTCCCGCAAGCACCGAAGAATGATGCTCCTCAAAAACCTTATAACGCAAATCAGAAGGAACAAACAACTTCCCGGGAGGGCAAGACTCCGGCGCATCTCCCTGGGCCTCAAGCACTTTAGCCTCAAGATCAGGGTAAAGAGCGGATATCACCACTCCTTCAGACAGTATAGGGCTAGGATCTTCAAAATCACCACCCCGGGAAAACTACGTGACAAGGCATCCGCCTTCACATTCTTAACCCCAGGACGGTATGTGACAATGAAATTGAATCTGGTGAAGAACAAAGACCATCTGGCCTGCCTCGGATTAAGTCGTCTAGCCGACTCCAGGTAAGCCAGATTTTTGTGATCAGTGAATACCGTGATTGGATGATTCGCCCCTTCCAACCAATGACGCCATTCCTCAAAAGCCAACTTAATGGCCAGTAACTCTCGGTTACCCACATCATAATTTCTCTCCGCCACAGAGAGTTTCTTCGAAAAAAAAGCACATGGGCGCCATTTACCAGGTGACGGGCCCTGTGATAACACAGCTCCTACCCCCACATCGGATGCGTCAACCTCCACAATGAAAGGTTGTGACACATCTGGCTGCACCAATATAGGGGCAGAAGAAAAGCACTCCTTTACAGCAGAGAAGGCTTGCAATGCTGCATCAGACCACACAGAGACATCCGTCCCTTTCTTAGTCATGTCAGTTAAGGGTTTAACCATAGTCGAATAGTTCTTAATAAATTTTCGGTAATAGTTGGTGAACCCCAAAAATCGCATAAGAGCCTTCAGATTTTCAGGTCGGTCCCAGTTCAGAACAGCACAGACCTTCTCTGGATCCATACGAAAACCTTAAGATGAAAGCAGGTATCCTAAGAATTGCACCTCATGTACAGCAAAAGCACATTTCTCTAATTTTGCATACAACTTGTTATCTCTTAAGATTTGCAACACCTGCCTCACGTGATCCTGATGTGTCACAATATCTGGAGAATAGATTAGTATGTCATCCAAATACACGACTACAAACCTCCCCACAAGATGATGAAAAATGTCATTAACAAAATGCTGGAAGACAGCAGGAGCATTGGTCAACCCAAAAGGCATGACCAGGTTCTCAAAGTGGCCCTCAGGAGTGTTAAAGGCCGTCTTCCATTCATCCCCTTCCTTGATCCTGACCAGATTATATGCCCCCCTTAAGTCCAACTTGGAGAACACCTTGGCATCCACAATCTGGTTAAACAAGTCAGGAATCAAAGGAAGGGGGTACGGATCACGGACAGTAATCCTATTGAGTTCACGGAAATCCAGACATGGCCTAAGGGATCCGTCCTTTTTTTTAACAAAAAAAAACCCTGCTGCCACAGGAGATTTGGAAGGCCTAATATGTCCTTTGGCCAAACTCTCAGCAATATATTCCTTCATGGCCGTTCTCTCAGGTCCAGAAAGGTTATACAGCCTAGATTTAGGCAATCTTGTTCCAGGGATAAGATTGATAGGACAATCGTATTCCCGGTGAGGGGGTAAATCCTGACATCCACCTTCAGAAAATACATCAGAGAAATCCGATATAAAAGAAGGAAGAGTCTTAGTGGTTAAAGCAGAAAAAGATGTATTAAGGCAATTGTCAACACAATAATCGCCCCAATCCACAATTTGTCTAGTATGCCAGTCAATGGACGGATTATGTTTGCTTAACCACGGTAAACCCAGAACCACAGGAGCAGGAAGACCTTCCAACACAAAACATGAAATAAGCTCCTGATGAAATTCACCCACTCTTAATTTGATATCATGCACCATCTGAGACAAACACTTCTGAGAGAGAGGTGCAGAATCAATGGCAAACACAGAAATCCTCTTATCCAAAGAACTTGGTGACAATCCATGCATACGGACAAACTGAGCATCAATCAAGTTCACCCTGCCCCGCTGTCAATAAACACCTCAATTTTCACAACCTTTGATTCTAGCGCCACCTCGGCAGTCAGGAGAAAACGGGTACTGCAGGATGAAGACAAATTCACATTTTCAGTCTCCCTACCCACTCCACCAAGAGTGAGATGAGAATTCAACGCCCCCTTTTCTTTTCTCTCCTTTAGAGATAGGAAGCATGGACATACATTGATAAAGTGTCCTTTCTGACCACAGAAAAAACACACACCCTTTTTATTACCAAGATGTTTACGGGTGGCTACAGGAGTGACTCCCCCTAATTGCATAGGTGCATCCCCAGACATCAACCTAGGGGAATATTCACCCAAAGTATCATAGGAAGCTGGTACACTATGTGATAGTACGTCCTGAGAACGGGGGCCCCTAGATCGCTCTCTCAGTCGCCTATCCATGCGTACAGCAAGAGACATAGCGGCTTCCAAAGACACAGGAGTTTCCTGAAAGGCCAAAGCGTCCTTCAGCCTTTCAGACAAACCTTGACAGAATTGGCTACGTAAAGCTGGATCGTTCCATTCAGTATTGGTCGCCCACCTCCGAAACTCAGAGCAATAAGTCTCAACCGGCCGCTCACCCTGACAAAGGTTACGTATCTGGGTCTCCGCCAGGGAGATACGATCCGGGTCATCATAGATAATCCCTAGGGTCTTGAAAAATTCATCTACCGACCGGAGAGACAGCGATCCGGCCGGTAGAGAAAAGGCCCATGACTGTGCATCCCCTTTAAGCAGCGAGATGACCACACCAACCTTCTGTTCCTCATTACCAGAAGAATGTGGACGCAGTCTGAAATACAATTTGCACGCCTCCCTAAATAGAACAAAATTATCACATTCCCCAGAAAATCTATCCGGGAGGGGGACCTTAGGCTCCAAACAGGCCTGACACTCAGCACCCCCAGAACCACCAGCCTGTGGTCTCTGAATCTGGTTGCGGATGTCAGCCACCTCCAAGCTGAGTCCCTGCAGCCGTTCAGCCAGTGTAGCAATAGCATCCATGTCAGCACAAAAATGACATAAATTTTTGTTAGCGGCGGTTTATAATGTCACGCTCGGGTGTGGGGGGAAAAGCCACACCGAGCGTATGAGGGATGGGAACAGACAAAACCAGGGAACTGGTCACCTCCTGCAGGGGACCCTAAGACTAGGCCCTAGCTGGCTACCAGTATGAACTAACCCGGGTGGTAGGAAAGCTCATACACAGGAACCTAATCTGAGTAAACCCTAGAACACCCTGCAGTCTAATGACACAAGAGAGTAACCTGTTCCTCCAAGCGTAAGGAGGAACAGGAGACTCAAACAGGAATAACCAAAGGAAGGGAAAACACTTAACTTTAAGTAGAACTCAGCAACAGGATCTCAGCCGAGATCCACACCACTCTCAACAGGTATGTAGCAGATATAAACCGCAAGGGATACTGGGAGAGGAAGAGGTAAGTAGGAGACAGCTAATTGCCCAGCGGGAACAGCTGAGGGAAAGGGGTGTGGAGAACAGCACCCAAACCACAGGGAATAGCCTGTCAAACCTGTCACTTAGAAAGTCGCGCAGAACGTCTGATTCCAGACGCAAGACCACTCGTGACAATTACTCCTGAATACAGGGGCTGACACACACTACATCCAGCTCCCCCGATTCCCACTGGGGGTAGCTGGCGCATGGCCAAGAGAATGCGCTCCAAGTCTTTCATTTTCCAAATTCCGTGGTCACATTTGATCATGGTATCTGAGAGGTTAAATATATGCAATCAACGTTATTGTCAATTGCATACATTAGTCCCGGGCGCCCACTCATCTCGTTATGTAAATTTATGTTGCGCAGTCAGGAAGGGGTTAAACATAATAGTTGCATATTAAATAAATAAACTTGATTTGCATAAAATAGGAAGGACCTATTCATTATACCTCAGAACATAGTAAAGTGAAAAAAAAGTAGCCACATCATTCAATTTTCAAAATGGCCTCAAAAAATTGGAACTGGAATCTGACTGTACGGTATATACTGGGTAACTCCAGTTCCATTTTTTCCTTTGCAACAATTTTGTTCAAGCTATATTTTATCTTTCTTCTTATATTATAAAAAATAGTTTCTGTCTGTCTGTCTGTCTGTTCTTTATGTGTGACCAAACTACTGGACCGATCTTCACCAAATTCGCCACAGGGGTACTTCAGGTGTCCGGGAAGATTTTAAACCGGGTCTCAGCTCTCCAGGACTTACCGTTCCTGAGATATTCCCAAAATATGACCTGCATTAGCCAATATTAGGCTGGAAGTCTTTCTCTTCAAATCCCAACTGCCATACACATGGTCACATGTCCCTTATCAGCCAATAGAAGCTTGCAGGTCCTTGGTCTCCACATACACACAATTTAACTGTAGGTTTCCATAACAACCCAGCCCAGTAACCAGGCTGGTAATGAGAGGTAATTAGCAGCCAACTAAGGAGATCAGGTAAATAGGTAAATTCAGTTCTTACTTCCCACAGGCCTTGGCAAAGCCTGCTTCTTACACACAGTCAAATGCACACAGTTTTACTCCATTTTCTTCCCTGCTGTAGGTCAGCTTTAGGCTAGGGCTACACGACGACACTAAGTCGCATATAAGATATATATATATATATATATTTATATACTAGCAGAAGGACACGGCTTCACCTGTGTATATTTCATCTATTTCATTTAATGCTTTTATGTGTCGTTGCAGAGAGAAGTCAATGCAGCTGACAGAAGATGATTTTTACCTTCATTTTTTCAATCCCCATTGGCTGCGGAGTGGGAGGGTGCGTGACCTGACTTGATAGGGGCGTGGCTTAGCAGGACTTTGGGGGGGTTAAGTCCTTCTTTTGAGGGTGGCCTGAATTACAGGTAAATGCCATGGTAATTTATGAGGAAACATAGTGGGTAGCAGTGGAAGAAAACATCGCTTCGCACATGTATATTTAATCTATTTCATTTATTGTTTCTGTGTGTCACTGCAGAGAGAAAGTCACCCTCCCTACCACCCCTGCAGCTGACAGAAATTGATTTTTACCTTCAATTTTTCAATCCCCAGTGGCTGCGGAGTGGAAGGGGGCGTGGCCTGACCGAGTCAGGGGCGTGACTTTGCGAGACCTGGGGTGGGGGCTTTAAGTCCTTCTTTTGAGGGTGGCCTGAATTACAGGTCAATGCCATGGTAATTTATGAGGACACGCAATGGGTAGCAGCGGAAGAAAAGATCTTTTATTACTACTGAACGGTCTTAGTCTAAAATTAGTCTAAAACATAAGTTATATTTCTGGTAACCGGAATACCCCTTTAACAGTGTCATCCACAGCGCTCTGCCCCTTAACGCCTTAATGACCGGGCCATTTTGCACCTTCATGACCAGGCTTATTTTTGAAAATCTGACATGTATCATTCTATGTGGTAATAACTTTGGAACACTTTAAACACATAGTTGCACACATCCTATATCTGAGGTCATTGTCTATATTAGCATGTATCAGCATTGTCTGCTAGCATGCATTATCATTGTCTGACTTTGCCTATGATATCTAAGTCCCCTGAAGAGCCCGTTTATTATAGGCACTGGAGAAATGCGTTGGGATGTTCTGAGGACTGGTACCGCAATAGGGTTATTGCAGCGATTGAGAAGGTTTAGCCACCGAGAAGTGGGGTTGCCCCTTTTGGGGTGGATGCTCAGCTTGTAGTTAGGGAGAGTTAAGGGAGGGATCAGGGACAAATGACCTCACCCCAACCCTACAACATGGGACTTCACATTTCTGGTGGCAACTGGAAGTGATTATTGGATTTTGGGCAAAGTGCATGGAAGCTGGAAATATCTATCCAACCTGAACCACTACTGAGTTAAAAACAGAGCAAATTGTGAGTAAGGATGGGCTGGATATGAAATATATGTATGCCCCACCTCAATCCCTAATGTTTATAGTAACCTAAAGTTATTGGTAACAGGTCTACACGTGTGTTATAATCAGTGTATATTGATAATAATGTGGGGGTTTTAATTGGTATTATTATAAGTTATATTTTAATAAGAGGTTTTTCTAGTCAGTGATAAATAAAGGTGCCATTAAAGAATACAACTTATCTTACAAAAATAATCCCACATATGGCTATGTGAATGGAAAATTTAAAAAATGTTGTGGCTCTTGGAATGTGGGGAGGAAAAAACGAAAATGCAAAAATGAAAATGGGCTTCATCTTGAAGGAAATAAACCAGTTCGCAATGGTGTACAAAAAAATGGCATACTCACCTCATTGATCTCCTCAACTCCATTCCAATAGTGCTTGGGTTCCCACTGCTTTCTGCCTTCTTGTGCCTTTCAATATGCAGGGATTTCCACTAAGGCTGACTTCTTAGTAACATAGTAACATAGTAACATAGTTTATAAGGCCGAAAAAAGACATCTGTCCATCAAGTTTGGCCTGTTTTGCTATAAGTTGATCCAGAGGAAGGCAAAAAACCACTGTGAGGTAGAAGCCAATTTTCCCCACTTTAGGGAAAAAAATTCCTTCCCGACTCCAATCAGGCAATCAGAATTACTCCCTGGATCAACGACCCATCTCTAGTAACTATAACCTGTAATATTATTACCCTCCAGAAATACATCCAGGCCCTTCTTGAACTCTCTTAGTAAACTTACCATCACCACCTCCTCAGGCAGAGAGTTCCATAGTCTCACTGCTCTTACCATAAAGAATCCTCTTCTATGTTTGTGTACAAACCTTCTTTCCTCCAGATGCAGAGGATGTCCCCTCGTCACAGTCACAGTCCTGGGGATAAATAGATCATGGGAGAGATCTCTGTACTGACCTCTGATATATTTATACATAGTTATAGCCATTTTTCTTCACTGCTGTATGTTAGCTTTAGGCTAGAGCTGCATGACATATAGGGCACAACTACACTGCTACATGTGTCGCGCGACATTGATGTTGCACCAATGTTGTGCAGCAATTATTATAATGATAGTCTATGGTGTTGCACTATGACATGCGACATGCTGCGACTGTGGCACAACAGTTTAGGTAAAATCCATCTTGGTTGGCAGTCGCAGCATGTCGCAGTGCGACACCATAGCCTATCATTATAAAAATTGTTGCGTGACATTGGTGTGACAAAATGTTGCACGACACAGGTTGTCATGTAGCCCTAGTCTTAAAGGGGCAGGGCGCTGTGGAGGTCACTGTTAAGTGGGCAGGGGTCACTGTTAAAGGGTCACTAAGGCTGACTTCTAGGGCCACTAAGGCTGACTTCATATCAGCGTTCAGCATTTCTGTTCTTCTACTCTGTTATAGGCATGCAGGACTTTAGCGGAGCAGAAGAACAGAAAAGGCTGAATTCTGATGTGAACTCACGCATAAGCCAGTCACTGTTTGCAGCAATGGCCCAGTCATTTCCTGTCTGTCAAGATAGGACCAGGAAGAAGAGACCAGTGCCTCTCCAAGTAATTGTTGGAAAAGGATCAGTGAAAGATCAAAGAGGTGAATGTTTCTTGTTATTGTTTTTGTGTGGTTCTGTTCAGTGCCTACGCCTTGCCTTTAACCATGTTCACACTGTGGAGTTGTTTTGGAGTCAACGCCCATCTTCATGTTTTTGTTTGTCTACATAGGGTTAATACTCAGGTGCTGGGCTGAGTGGCTTCTCGAATCTGGTCCATTCAGAACCTGGGGGTGGGATATCTTCCTGCATAAATACCTGCCTTCTTCTTTGCTCCTTGCTGGTTTTTGCAAATCCTTGCTATACCTGCTTGTGCTCTTGTATCGTGTGTATCCTGACAGCTTATATTTGACCCTTGGCTCGTACCTGACTACTCTACCGTCTTCTGATTTGTACTTACGTTATCTCTGGTTTTCTGACGCGACTTGTTGACCATTCTTCTGTGTTTTGTTCGTCTCTGTTTGTTGTCCCTTTTCCCTGCACCTTAGTAAGTGTAATTGCAGTCTTTGTGGTTGTCGCCGTGTCGCCTAGGACACGGAGGCAATTAGGCAGGGACAAGGGTTGGGGAGAGCTCAGGAATCACATCTCCCTTTTCTGTGTACCCCAACCTTGACAGAAAAACCAGCCAGGACTAAACCTGCAACCTGTATACGGCCAGCTACGTTTATTCCACCTATGGAGCAAATGTCAGTGGTGGTATCTCAGGTCCAGGCCCTGACCAATTTGGTTCAGGATCTTGCTATACGCCTTCAGGTTCAGGAAAATATGCAGGCTTCGGCTCCTGTGTCTGCACCCTAAGTTCCTACACCTGCACCTGAACCTAAGGTCCCCCTTCCTGATTTTTTTACGGTGACCGTAAGAAATTTTTTCTGTTTCGGGAAGGATGTATTTTTTATTTTTCTTTACGACCTCGGTCGTTTGTAACGGAAGCGCAAAAGGTGGGTTTGGTTATGTCTCTCCTGCGCGGAGACCCCCAAACCTGGGCCTTTTCTTTACCCACTGCCTCTCCTTTGTGCTCATACCTTGACAAGTTTTTTGTTGCGCTGGGTCAGATATATGATGAGCCAGATCGCCCAGCGTTAGCGGTATCCCAGTTATTGTCTCTACGTCAGGGTGGACAGATGGCAGAAAATTACTGTGCTAGTTTTAGACAATATGTGACCGACTCCGGGTGGAATGATAGGGCTTTGAAAGACCTTTTTATGACTGGACTGTCTGACCATGTGAAGGATTTGTTAGCTCATGCAGAACCTAAAACACTTGACAAAGCTATGACCCTGGCCATCCGGGCAGATAGACGTCTAAGATCCAGGCGACCTCCTCGGGTGTCTCCTGCTCCTCAGCCGATCCTCAATCCGGTCTCCAGCCAATCCGGACCAGAACCGATGGAACTCGGCAGTATTACGCCTAAGCAGAGAAGGGAACATTGTACGAGGAATCATTTGTGCTTCTACTGTGGGAGTCCGGATCATCTGCTGAATTCCTGTCCGAAGAAAACCTCAGCAGGAAAACTTCCGCTCCTAGACAGTTATCGGGAGGACTGTCTAGGAGCTCAGGTACTCCCTAATGTTTCTAGAGTATTTTTGCCCTGCACCGTCTCTTTCCAGTCAGCCTCACGTGTTGGACAGGCTTTCTTGGATTCTGGTTCAGCCGCCAACTTTATTGATTTTGAATTTGTTTCCCAAATTGTGCCTTCTTTGATTCCCCTGTCCCCTCCTATCCAGGTGTCTAGTGTCGATATGACCCCTCTGCATGCCGGTTTGGTCAAATTCCGTACTCCTGAGATAAGATTGGTGGTGGGTGCACTACATATTGAGTATTGTTTTTTCTTTGTAATGAAAAATTTGTCTGTGAACATTATTCTGGGTCTTCCTTGGCTTCAGCTGCACAATCCGGTTATTGATTGGGTGAGTCAGGAATTAGTTAACTGGGGCCCGCAGTGTAAGGCCCATATGTCTCAAGTTTCCCTTTGCTCTACCAATGTATGTGATTCTGAGATCCCGGAGTTTATTTCAGATTTTGCAGACGTTTTTTCGAAACCTCTGTCTCAAGTCTTGCCTCCACACAGAGACTTTGATTGTAAGATTGATCTATTGCCTGATGCCAAGTTACCTAAGGGTCGGATTTATAATCTGTCTGTGCCAGAAAGAGAGTCTCTAAAACAATACATCGGTGAGAGTTTGGCTATAGGACATATTCGGCCTTCCGAATCTCCTACGGGGGCTGGTTTCTTTTTTGTTGAGAAAAAAGATGGGGGTTTGAGACCATGTATTGACTACCGTGAACTTAATAAAATCACTGTTAAAAACTCTGGACCGCTTCCCCTCATCCCGGACCTCCTGAATCAGGTTCCCGGGGCCAACTGGTTCTCCAAATTAGATCTACGGGGAGCTTATAACCTGATTCGGATCCGGGAAGGGGATGAGTGGAAGACAGCTTTTAATACGCCTCTGGGACATTTCGAGTATCTGGTTATGCCTTTTGGTTTAAGCAATGCCCCAGCTGTATTCCAAGGTTTTATGAATCATATCTTTCATGACTGTATTGGGGTTTTTATGGTGGTTTATCTGGATGATATCCTGATATTTTCTTCTGATCTGGATTCACACCGTAAACATCTTCGTCTGGTGTTATCCCGTTTGCGTAATCATTCTCTGTTTGCTAAACTAGAAAAATGCATTTTTTGTGTACAAAAAGTTTCATTCTTGGGTTATGTGGTCACTCCTTCCGAGGTTCAGATGGATCCGTGTAAGGTTCAGGCAATCGCGGATTGGGTTCGGCCCACAGATTTAAAATCCCTTCAACGTTTTCTTGGGTTCGCCAATTATTACAGGAATTTTATCAAGCACTTTTCCGTAATTGCCAAGCCACTCACGGATCTTACCCGCAAGGGGGCTGATCCCAGTAACTGGTCTCCTGCTGCGTACTCTGCGTTTGAGGAACTCAAGAAAGCGTTCTCCTCTGCACCTGTATTAATTCAACCTGATCTCTCTCAGCCATTCATTGTTGAGGTAGATGCTTCTGAGGTAGGTGTAGGGGCAGTTTTAACTCAAGGGTCAGCTGCTCTCACTAACCTCAGACCATGTGCATTCTTTTCCAAGAAATTCTCGTCTTGTGAAAGGAATTATGATATTGGGAATCGCGAGCTCCTTGCCATCAAATGGGCGTTCGAAGTGTGGCGCCATTTCCTGGAAGGAGCTCTTCACCCAGTGACAGTGATCACAGATCACAAAAATCTTGTGTACTTGGATAATGCAAAACGTCTCAATGCCCGTCAGGCTAGATGGATGTTGTTTTTCTCTCGTTTTAATTTTGTGGTCACTTTCCGACCTGGTACCAAGAATGTCAGGGCTGATGCTTTGTCTCGGAGTTTTGGTGTCCCTGAGGGTCCTGAGTCGGAACCTGGTAACATCTTACCGGCTGGTATTGTTTTGGCAGCCATCTCCTCTCACCTCTCAGATCAAATTCGCTCCAAAGAAAATTCTGCCCCAAGAGACCTTCCGGAAGGCAAAATGTTTGTTCCCTTGTCCCTTCGATTGAGAGTGTTAGAGGAGACACACTGTTCCGTACTAGCCGGTCATCCAGGTGTTCGGGGAACACTAGATCTATTGAAAAGAAACTACTGGGGGCCACATATGAATATTGACGTTCATGCATTTGTTCTAGCTTGTCAGGTCTGTGCGCGAGGAAAGGTCCCCAGGAGACGTCCTGAGGGACCTCTTCTCCCCCTCCCAGTGCCAGACAGGCCTTGGTCTAAAGTGTCTATGGATTTTGTTACCGATCTGCCACTTTCTCAAGGGTTCTCTGTTATATGGGTGGTGGTGGATCGTTTCTCTAAGATGGGCCATTTTGTTCCGCTAAAAAAACTGCCTTCTGCAGAGGAATTGGCAGATCTATTTATTCAACATATTGTGCGTCTCCACGGTATTCCTGATGAAGTCGTGTCTGACAGGGGGGTACAATTTGTGGCTACGTTTTGGCGAGCTTTCTGTTCTAAGCTTGAGGTAAAATTGTCCTTTTCCTCTGCCTTCCATCCCGAAACTAATGGGCAGACGGAGAGGATGAATCAAGAGCTCATACAGTACCTTCGTCTTTTTGTTTCTGACTGTCAACATCTGTGGGTCTCATATCTTCCGTTAGCAGAGTTTGCCATCAACAATCACACTAGTTCATCCACACTCACATCTCCTTTCTTCTGTAATTATGGATTCCATCCCAGGTTTTCCTTCTCGTCATCGTCAGTTTCGGATACCCCTCGTGCTGAGTCTATAACTAACCAACTGTGCACAGTGTGGTCGCAAGTTCAGCAGAACTTGAAAAGAGCACAAAGTTTAATGGTCCATTCATCCAGAAGTAGGCGTACTGTCTCAGAAACTTTTGTTGTGGGTGACAAGGTTCTATTGTCTACTAAGAACCTTAAGTTGAAAGTTCCGTCTCTGAAATTGGCTCCTAGGTTCATTGGTCCATTTACCGTAACTCATGTTATTAATCCTGTATCGTTCAAGGTGGCGTTGCCCTCTGATTGGCGGGTTCACAATACGTTTCACAAGAGTCTGTTGAAACGCTATGTGGATCCTGTGGTACCCCTCCCTGACCCTCCCTCGCCATCTGTGGTGGAGGGTGATCTCGAGTATGAGGTAGAGAGGATTGTCGATTCCAGACTGGTCAGGAACTCTCTTCAATACCTCATTCATTGGAAGGGTTTCGGTCCTGAGGATAGATCTTGGGTCCCTGCTAGGGATGTTCATGCTCCACGATTGGTTAAATCTTTTCATCGGGACTATCCGTCTAAACCATCCTTAGGGTCTAAGGGTCCGGAGGCCCCTCGTGGAGGGGGGGGTACTGTCAGGTCTGGTCACCGGAGAACATAGGTTTTCTATTTTTGCTTGGTATTCTGAGTTTTTGTGTGGTTCTGTTCAGTGCCTACGCCTTGCCTTTAACCATGTTCACACTGTGGAGTTGTTTTGGAGCCAACGCCCATCTTCATGTTTTTGTTTGTCTACATAGGGTTAATACTCAGGTGCTGGGCTGAGTGGCTTCTCGAATCTGGTCCATTCAGAACCTGGGGGTGGGATATCTTCCTGCATAAATACCTGCCTTCTTCTTTGCTCCTTGCTGGTTTTTGCAAATCCTTGCTATACCTGCTTGTGCTCTTGTATCGTGTGTATCCTGACAGCTTATATTTGACCCTTGGCTCGTACCTGACTACTCTACCGTCTTCTGATTTGTACTTACGTTATCTCTGGTTTTCTGACGCGGCTTGTTGACAATTCTTCTGTGTTTTGTTCGTCTCTGTTTGTTGTCCCTTTTCCCTGCACCTTAGTAAGTGTAATTGCAGTCTTCGTGGTTGTCGCCGTGTCGCCTAGGACACGGAGGCAATTAGGCAGGGACAGGGGTTGGGGAGAGCTCAGGGATCACATCTCCCTTTTCTGTGTACCCCAACCTTGAAAGATAGGTGTGAAGTAAGCATTTTCGGTGTGTGAGCGGCCAAAAATGCCCATAGCGATTGAAGTGTTCTTCAATTTGGATCCATTTCAGAGGACTAGACAGCTACTACCACTGACTAACCTGATCCACTAAACTAGCTTAGTAATACTTGTGTAGGCTTGAACTCCCAGTTTGCCATTTTTATTTAAAAAGTTCAACAACAGCTTATTATTTTTAAAGCAAGAAACAGATGAACCAGATTAAATGAAGCATATTGGATTGGAGTTGATCTATTGGTCTTTAGATATCTAAAGAAGGATGCAACACAAACGGTACAGTATTTTAGCGATGTACAACATTTTGACAGCATTCTTCTTTGCAATCCAGGGCAAGAAAAGGGAGTAGTTACTGTAATCCTGTTTCAGTTCTAACAGTAATGCTCAATAATTTATCAGAATCAGATCTTTCACAAAGCAAGATATCGAAATAAGAAATTGCATCAGTCACCCATTGAAAATGGTATGCCTGCTCAATATGGCCTCTGGTTTCCTCCAACACATGAAAAGATAGAATATTGGATTTGGTAATGTTTAGCTTATAATAGGACACTTCTGAGAACCTCTGTAGAATATTATAGACAGCTACTGTACCAGAGATCTAAAGGGATCAGTAAGGGACAAAATAAAGCCAGCATATAGCCCAATGCCATGAGACTGATTTCCAATCCAAATCCCGGAGAGCTCTGAACTAGTACATAGGAGTTTAGCCAGGGGTTCTATTATCAGTACAAACACTAAAGGGGATAAAGGACACCCCTGTTGGGTTCCATTGGAAATCCAGAAGGAGTCAGAGAGGAACCAAGAAGCCATTACCCTAACAGTAGGGTGGGAATATAGGCCCAGTATGGATGTCAGGATTTTGCCCATGAACCCAAATTTCTGGACACAATAAAATAAAGAAACAGTTAAATAATTTGATTGGATATGGTAGTAGGCAGACATGAACAGTCTTCTAATATTCTATCAAGAACTCGTCAGGGCTTGGAGCTTTATGATACTTAGCTGACTTTAGTGGCCGTGAAATTTCCACCTCAGTGATAAGCATTAGAGATGAGCGAACATGCTCGTCCGAGCTTGGTGCTCGTTCGAGCATTAGGGTATTCGTACATGCTCGATACTCGGACAAGCATATCGCGATCCTCGAGGAAATGGCATCTTCCTCTTCCGGCATGTTAGGCGCCTTTTCTCAGCCAATCAACAAGCAGGAGAGTCTTTGGTACCTCCCAGCATCACGTGGGGCCCCTACAAGTCGATAGCAGCGATTAGCTGGCCAGATCAGATGACCTGGGAATATAAGAATCTGGTCCCGCGCTGCTCGCGTCAGATGCCACCTGCATGAGATTAGGGATAGAGCTGCTGTCTGTCAGGGAGAGTGCTAGGGCATCAAGTTAGATGTTGGTTAGGCAGGAATCATCCTCAAATAACCCAACAGCCCTTCTAAGGGCTACAAGCACCTTTTTTTTGTTTTCTCCTGGCTGCTGGCTGGGACTTTTAGTGCAGCTACAGCCGTCTTGGCTGCACACTGCACACAGCGACTGGTGGCAGAAGGGACAGCACGTGGTCCACACAGACCCCAAAGAAATTGCCCAAAGTCCTCTCAGTACTCATTTTTGCTGCTGCTGTACCTTGGCTTGCTGGGATCTGTAGTGCAGTCTAGGGAATAAGTTTTTTCTCTCAGTTATATATACTACAGTACAGTGAACAATTATGTAGTGTGCTGTACAGTAGCATCAGTCTAGGGAATACGTTTTTTCTCTGTTATATATACTACAGTGCAGTGAACAATTCTGTAGTGTGCTGTACAGTAGTGTCAGTCTATAAAATACGTATTTTCTCTGTTATATATACTACAGTCCAGTGACAAATTGAGTGGTGTGCGGTACAATAGCCGCCATTTAAAGACTACGTTTTTTCTATCAGTTATATATACTACAGTCCAGTGACAAATTGAGTGGTTTGCGCTACAATAGCCGCCATTTAAAGACTACGTTTTTTCTATCAGTTATATATACTACAGTTCAGTGAAAAATTGAGTGGATTGCGGTACAATAGCCGCCATTTAAAGACTACATTTTTTCTCTCAGTTATATATACTACAGTCCAGTGAACAATTATGTAGTGTGCTGTACAGGAGCGTCAGTCTAGGGAATACATTTTTTCTCTCAGTTATATATACTACAGTGCAGTGAACAATTCTGTAGTGTGCTGTACAGTAGCGTCAGTCTATAAAATACGTATTTTCTCTCAGTTATATGTACTACGGTCCAGTGAAAAATTGAGTGGTTTGCGGTACAATAGCCGCCATTTAAAGACTATGTTTTTTCTCTCAGTTATATATACAACAGTGCAGTGAACAATTCTGTCGTGTTCGGTACAGTAGCCGCAGTCTAGTGGTGACACCAACAAGTGACCAAGTTAGTTGAGGTAGCAGGTGAGCCACCCAAAAATTTACCCTGACACAGCATGGCGATGAACCCAGAGTGACCAAGTTACACTAAGGTAGCAGGTGAAGCACATAAAATTTTACCCTGACACAGCATGGCGGAGACACCACCAATGCCTTGATCAGACTGAGATTGCAGTCAAATGGCTGCAGGTGAGGCTCACAAAATTTTGTTTTGGAGTGTCTGAAGTTGACCCTCCAGAAAAATTGTTTTGGAGTGTCTGTAGTTGACCCTCCTGTAAATTTGTTTTTGAGTGTCTGTAGTTGACGCTCCGTAAACATTGTTTGTAAAGAGCGCCAGTTGGCCCTCAGAAAAATTGCCTGTTGGCTCAGCGTTTGTGTGCGAAGAGAAGAAGGAGGAGGAGGAGGAGAGGAGAGGATACATAAAGAATCTTCATGTTGAGCTGCTTTCCCCCGGAGGAGATTTGCATTCCGGTGAAATCCAGGCTTTGTTCATTTCAATAATTGTCAGCCTGTCAGCGCTGTCAGTTGACAGGCGTGTACGCTTATCAGTGATTATGCCTCCAGCTGTACTGAAGACCCCCTCTGACAACACGCTAGCGGCAGGGCAGGCCAGCACCTCCAAGGTGTACAGCGCCAGTTCGGGCCACGTGTCCAGTTTTGCAACCCAGTAGTTGTATGGAGCAGAGTGATCATGCAGGACGTTGGTATGGTCAGCTACGTACTCCCTCACCATCTTTCTGAACAGCTCCACCCTACTGGGGGACGGGTGACATAGTCTTGCTGGGGTGCCATAAAACTGGCAAAGGCCTTGGAGAGTGTTCCCCTGCCAGTGCTTGACAAGCTGCCTTCTCGCCTCCTATCCCCCACTAGTTGGCCCACAGAACTATGTCCTCTGCTGCTAGCGGTGTCAGATGGAAAGGATAGTTTCAGCTTGTGCACCAGGGCCTGTTGATATTGATTCACTCTCATAATCCTTTCCTCTACAGGAATGAGAGTGGAAAAGTTCTGCTTGTACTGGGGGTCCAGGAGGGTGAACACCCAGTAATCTGTGTTGTCAAAAATGCGAGGGTCACGGGAAAGGCAGCCTAACATGAAGTCGGCCATGTGCGCAAGAGTCCCAACACGCAAGAATTCCCTCTCCTCAATAGGCTGACTCTCCATTTCCTCCTCCTCCAACTCCTCCTCTTCAGCCCATACACACTCAACAGATAAGAAGGAATGAGCATAGGTACCCTCTTCAGTCTCGCCAACCGTCTCCTCCTCTTCCTCCTCTTCCTCCTCATCCTCCTTCTCCAATATGCGCTGAGAAACAGACCTGAGGGTGGTCTGGCTCTCAAGCTACGTATCTTCTTCCCCCATCTCCTGTGACAAGCGCACAGCTTCATGCTGAGCTGTGACTTTTTCAGAAGACAAAGCAGCGGGATGGTGACGCTGATAATGGCGGCATCGCCGCTGACCATCTGTGTTGACTCCTCAAAGTTGCTTAACACCTGACAGATATCAGACATCCACGTCCACTCCTCATTGTAGACTTGAGGAAGCTGACTAACCTGACTACCAGTTCTCGTGGAAGTTGTCATCTGGCAGTCTACAATCGCTCTGCGCTGCTGGTAAACCCTGGCTAACATGTGTAATGTGGAATTCCATCATGTGGGCACGTCGCACAACAGTCGGTGAGCTGTCAGTTGTAAGCGCTGTTGCACTGCCCTGAGAGAGGCAGCATCTGTGGTTGACTTGCGGAAATGCGCACAGATGCGTTGCACCTTGGTGAGCAAATCAGGCAAATTGGGGTAGGTCTTGAGGAACCACTGAACCACAAGATTGAACACGTGGGCCAGGCACATTTTATATGCAGTGTTTATATCGGTTGTTGTTACTTTGGTAAATAGTATTGGTGTATAATGGCACATGTGTGAGTCTGCCAAGTTGCAGAGCCGCCACCAGGTTACGCCCGTTGTCACACACAACCATGCCTGGTTTGAGGTTCAGCGGCGCCAGCCAATAATCGGTCTGTGCCGTGATGCCCTGTAACAGCTCTTGGGCGGTGTGCCTCTTGTCACCTAAGCTCAGCAGTTTCAGCACCGCCGGTTGGCACTTACCCACGGCAGTGCTGCTGCGCCTAGAGCTACCGACTGAAGGCGCTGTGCTCACGGATTGTAATTGAGAGTAGGAGGAGGAGGAGGGGTTAGATGAAGAGGCATAATAAGTCTGAGAAACCGTGACCGAGGTAGGCCCCGCAATCCTCGGTGTGGGCATTACATGAGCGGCCCCAGGGTCAGACTCGGTCCCAGCCTCCACCAAGTTAACCCAATGTGCCATCAGGGAGATATAGTGTCCCTGCCCGGCAGCACTTGTCCACGTGTCCATGGTTAGGTAGACCTTCTCAGTAACCGCGTTGGTCAGGGCATGGATGATGTTCTCTGACACGTGCTGGTGTAGGGCTGGGACGGCACATTGGGAAAAATAGTGGCGGCTGGGGACCAAGTACCGAGGGACAGCCACCGCTATCAGTTGCAGTTTGAAAATGTGGACGTTTAGGGCTTGTGCATGTGGGTGGGTGGAATTGTATTTGTGTTTGTGCTTGCGCTCCAATGTCTGATACAAACACAGCTAAAAGGCTGCGCTGGTACACATTGGTGTAGGGTGTGGAGGATCGTGGAGGTGAAGGGGTGGTTGTAGGGCGGGAGGCACTCGCGCCGGGTTCCTTGGCAGGGGGTTGACTCGCAAAGCCAGCATGTGACACAGGGGAAGGAGCAGTGGTGTGACCCGCAGGAGGTGAACGGCCTTGGTTCCATTGAGTCGTGTGTTTAGAACCTCCAGACTTGCGAACATCTAGGCCTCGGCACAGGAGCTTCACTCCATGAAACAGTTGCTGATCTACTTGCTCTGGCCCTGCTTCTCCCTCTGGCCACCCCTTTTCCTTTTCCAACCTGTTCTAATGCTGCACTTTCCTTCCCCTCAGAAGCACTGGCTAGACTAGGCCTTACCAACCCAGCTCGGGTCAGTCACCTCATCATCCACCAGCTCTTCCTGAGATTCCTCACTCTGTTCCCCCTCGGACTTACTGTCCTGACAACAACGTCACTGTCTGACAACCGTGTCTCATCATCATCATCATCCGACACCTCTTAACACACTACTTGCACTAAGTCCACACTCTTATTACCCACAGA
>ONZH01019519.1:0-46906 GCA_900303285.1 Rhinella marina
AAAATACACCATTTAATATTGCATAGAATGTAGTGGAAATCTGGAAAATAATTCCAAATGGGGTGGAATTGGAAAGCAAATGCAATTCCGCCACAGTTTTAGGAGTTTTATTTATTCAGCGTTCACTATGCAGTAAAACTGAATTGTGCTCTTCATTCTCCAGGTCAGTATGATTACAGTGATAATACATATGTATAATTTTTTTCCTTTTTATCGCCATATTCTGATCCCCATAACTTTTTTTTATAGTAATGTCTATGGAGATGTATGATGGCTCATTTTTTGCAGGACAATGGGGTGTGTATGACTTTTTGATCACTTTAAATTCAATTTTTTGGAGAGGTTAAGTAATGAAAAAATGAAGAATCGTTTTTTTTACCATAATGTTAATCACCATATGGGATATTTTTTGTTTTAATAGTACAGGCATTTTCGCATATGGTGATGCCTGTATTTTGATTTTTTTTATTGTTTAAATATTTTTATTTTGGGGGAAGGGGGAGGAGTGATTTGAATTTTTATATATATTTTTTTCTCAAGTGGACCACAACATGCAATGTTAACATTGGTATAGAATAATGGAATTTTTTCCATTACTCTATACAAAAATAGCTATATTACAATTCATTGCTGCCACCTGCTGGCCTGAATTTTACAAATGTACAAGTATTGAACCTGGAAGTCCTGTACAGGCTCAGACTCATTACTTACAAGGAACGCCTTCCCCATTCTCCGCCTGAGGGAGGCGTTCTTGCCTGTGAAGCGTATGCTTCCGGGTTTCTGGCCTCTCTCGGCCTCTCATATGTCGAGGTCCGTCAAATTGCGGACATTAACCGAGGGTGTCTGCTGTATAAAACAGCAGGCACCCTCTAGCTATGACGCTCGCTCCTCTCTGGAGCGGCCGTCATCTTTAAAGACCCAACATCCACCATACATATGAACAACGCGGATGTTGGCAAGGTGTTAAAACAGCAGGCACCATGCGTCAATGCGCCAATGGCGCCATCTTTAAATACTTAACCGTATACGTAGAATTACGTTAGACAGTTGGTAAGGGGTTAAGTTAACAGCATTTCATTTATTAACCTTCTTGAAAAGAAAAGAAAAATATGAAAAGAAAGAAAAAATATGTATTGACAGGGAATGTCACATTATGATATTAGGAAATTAAAATCAAATATACTACTAGTGAAACACATGCAGATCACTAGTATTCTAGTGTTTGAAGAGCTAATAATATAAGTTCTATGTCAGCACATACAGTTTGCATAGTTTTCTGCTGATTTGAAGTTGACCCCCTTCTGTCTTCAAACTCCCTTCTGTCTTCTGTCAGTAGAGCCAAACAGTGGCTGCTATACATTTGTCGGGGACATCTTTCAAGTTCCATTATGTATCTAGGCACTGAATGACATATTTAGTTTATTCCCCATATGACATTATTAGGACCAGCACCTCCTACTATGCATCTGGTTATTGGGTAGCACTGTCCAAGCACTGGAAGCACTATAAATTTGGGCACTCCATGGTGCTATAATAGTACAAGGATACTCAAACCTTTTATGCTGGAGCCTTGTGGCTACATTTTAGTGCCAGCCAGGCACCTTCACTGGTAATTAGAGATGAGCAAAGTTATTAAAAATTTGAGTCGGCTACTCCGCCGAATTTCACAAAGGAATTCTTTCCTTGTGTGTAGTGGGTGCAATGACAGGAAATGGCAATGGTGCCACCCCCGTCATTGAACCCCTCAGATGCTACGTTCATTGCTAATCGAAGCATCTGAGATTAACATTGAGGGCTTTCAGTGGTTAATCTGGTAAAAAAATTTAAAAAACTCACCTTATCCATTTAATTGCGTAGAGGCCGCCACGGCTATTTTGATTGAAGGCACCGTGCAAAATCTCGTGCGATGGTGCAATAACATCACGCTGGCCATTTGTCACCTCGGGCGAGATTTTGCACGGTACTGTATCTTCAAACAAAATGGCCGCTGCAGTGTCTTCACACGCAAATGGATGAGGCAAGTATGATTTTTTTTTCCCCCATTTCATGGAAAATTGCTTTGATACCATGAAGCTTGAGGAAATTTGGCTTCGAGGCAAATCAAATTTTCTGAGAAATTTGGATCCTAGAGGCTCATTTGCATATATTCAAACTTCATTTAGGCGGAAACCCTTCTGTCCAGAGTGGGGGGTCTGGTTTGATCCTTGCTATGTGCTTAGTTCTCTATGTACGCCACTGCCACTAATGTATGGAGATCAGCTGAGATCGGGGAACCTGTTACTATGCTGAAATAGTCTGAAGCCTCAAGAAGGCTTTGGACCCTATTTCAAGTAAATACGAAAAAGGCCACTAGGTGGCAGCATTTGATCATTATTGAGCAAATGAAGTGTTCTTTGATGACTATATAGCCATCAAAGAACACTACGGGCAATCTAATGATGCCATTTGCCAGTTATTGTCTTGTATTGCGACTTAAAAAAGTAAAAAAAAAAAAAGTAAAAAAAAAGTTTATAAATATAAAAAAAATAAATATAAAAGTTCAAATCACCCCCCTTTCCTTAAAATATAAATAAAAATACTTACAAACAATAAAAAAATAAACATCATGGGCATCATGGTGTGCGAAAATGCCCATAAAATTAAAATATAACAATATTAATGTCATACGACAAATCGCGTAATGGGAAAAAAAATAAACACCCAATTCGTCATTTTTTATCACTTCAACTCCCCAATAATTTTTTTTATAAAAAGTGATCAAAAAGTCACACACACTTCAAATTGGTATCACCGAAAAGTAAAGATCGTCACGCAAAAAATGAGCCCTAACAGAGTCCTGTACACATAACTACAAAAAAGTTATAGGGGTCAGAATATGGTGATAATTTTTTTTCTCAAAGGTTTTAATTTTTTTTTTAGTTTTAAAATGCAAGAAAAAATATACAAGTGTGGCATTGTTGTAACCATACTGACCTGGAGAATGAAGATAATAGGTCAATTTTACCACATAGTGTATGGCGTAAAAAAATAAATAAATAAAAACCTTTGTCAGAATTGCGTTTTTTCCCAATTCTTCCCCATTTGGAATTTTTTTTCCGCTTCCCACTACATGGCATGTAAATGTAAATTGCACCATTAGAAAGTACAACTTGTCCTGCAAAAAAATAAGCCCTCATAAGGCTATGTGAGCGGAAAAATGAAAAAGTTAGGACTATGGGAAGGCGGGGAGTGAAAAACGAAAACGCAAAAATGCGTTTTTTTTCTATAAGGGTTAAAGCAAGTGTGAGCCGGGGATCATAAATAACAAAAATGAGGAAAAGCACAGTATACCAAACACTTTATTAGAATCCATATTTTAGTAAAGCCATGTAATAAATAGGAAATATTCACCCGTGCTAAGTGTGTCAAAGTTCAAATCAATACACATGTATTTACATCAGGTAAGCAGGAAATGAGATCTTGTATACTGACCAAGAAGATGGCACCCAGCAGCTCTGGACATAGCAACTGCCAACACAACTAGAGTGGCATGCTGTGACATTAATGTAGCACACCCATTCTAGCTATTTGCTTTGTATGCCGCTCATTCACGCTACACAAATAGCATATGAATTCTCAGTGTGCTACGTTATTAATGAAGCGCACAGAACTTTCAATTGGAGGATGCTAAATCATTATTTCATTTGATACTAAGGCTTCTTTCACACGACGTGAGATAGAAACATAGAAGATTGACGGCAGAAAAAGACCACCTGGTCCATCTAGTCTGCCATTTTATTATCCTTTTATTGTTATCTTAGGATAGATACATGTTTATCCCTGGCATGTTTAAATTCAGTTACTGTTGATGTATCAACAGTTCCAAGCTTCTACTACTCTTTCAGTGAAATAACATTTTCTAATGTTGTTCTTGATTTTCCCCCAACTAACCTCAGATTGTGCCCCCTTGTTCTTGTGTTCAGTTTCTTATTAATAACCCTTCCCTCCTGAACTTTATTCAGTCCTTTAACATATTTAAAGGTTTCAATCATGTCCTTCCTTTCTCTTCTTTTCTCCAGACTATACATATTAAGAACTCTGAGTCTTTCTTGATAAGTTCTATGCTTTAGACCTTCCACCATTTTTGTAGCTCTTCTTTGGACCCGTTCTATTTTAGCAATATCCTTTTGCAGGTGAGATCTCCAGAATTGAACACAGTATTCTAGATGTGGTCTTACTAGAGCTCTATACAGAGGGATCACAATCTCCCTCTTTCTGCTTGTTATGTTTCTAGCTATGCAGCCAAGCATATGATTTGCTTTCCCTACCGCCTGGCTGCATTGGTTACTCATTTTGAGGCTGTCACAGATGACTACCCCCAAATCCTTCTCTTCTGAGGTCTTTGTTAGCACAGAACTGCCAATACGATACTCAGATAGAGGGTTTCTTCTCCCCAAGTGCATTATTTTACATTTGAAACATTGAACTGCAGTTTCCATTGTTTTGATCACTTATCTAACTTATAAATCATTCTCCATATTACAGACACCTCCTGGAACATCAACCCTATTGCACCCTTTGTGTCATCAGCAAACAAGCAAACCTTCCCTACCAAGCCGTCCCTTATGTCACTTACAAACATGTTAAACAGAACAGGACCCAGAACAGATCCTTGTGGCACCCCACTTGTAACCAGCCTCTGCTCAGAATACACTCCATTAACAACAACCCTCTGGTATCTGTCCTTTGGCCAACTGCAGATCCACTGAACTATCCAAGAAAAAAACAATGTGGATAAATAGAACTGTAAAGAAAGCAATAAATGACAAAAAGAAAGCATTTAAATCACTAAAACAGGAGGGTGGCGAGGAAGCATTGAAAAACTATAAGGAAAAAAATAGAATATGTAAAAAACAAATAAAAGCAACCAAACTAGAGACCGAGAGATTAATCGCTAAAGAGAGTAAAACTAACACTAAAATGTTCTTTAATCATATAAATGGTAAAAAGTATAAACCTGAAGGTGTTGGCCCCTTACAGAGTAATGAGGGGAGAGTTGCAGAGAGCGATGAGGAGAAAGCAAAACTATTAAATATTTTTTTCTCCACTGTATTCAATGAGGAAAGTAAACTGTCAGATGAAATGCAGAATATAAAAGTAAATTCCCCATTAAAAGTGCCCTGTCTGACCCAGGAAGAAGTACAGCGGTGTCTTAAAAAGATTAAAATAGACAAATTGCGAGGATCGGATGGCATACACCCCCGTATCGTAAGAGAATTAAGTAATGTCATACCCAGACCCTTATTTCTGATATTTAAGGACTCTATACTGACAAGGAGTGTTCCACAAGATTGGCACATAGCAAATGTGGTGCCAATATTCAAAAAGGGTCCAAAAACAAAGCCTGGTAACTATAGGCCAGTAAGTTTAACATCTGTTGTGGGTAAACTGTTTGAAGCTTTTCTGAGAGATGCTACGTATCTTGGAGTACCTCAATAAAAATAAGCAAATAACTCCATATCAGCATGGCTTCATGAGGGATCGGTCGTGTCAAACTAATTTAATCAGTTTCTATGAGGAGGTAAGTTCTAGACTTGATTGCGGCAAATCATTGGATGTTGTATATCTGGACTTCTCCAAAGCATTTGACTCTGTACCACATAAAAGGTTAGTATATAAAATGAGAATGATTGGACTGGGGGAAATGTCTGTATGTGGGTAAGTGGCTCAGTGATAGAAAACAGAGGGTGGTTATTAATGATGCACACTCCGATTGAGTCACTGTCACTAGTGGGGTACCACAGGGGTCAGTACTGGGCCCTATTCTCTTCAATATATTTATTAATGATCTTGTAGAAGGCTTGCACAGTAAAATATCAATTTTTGAAGATGACACTAAACTGTGTAAAGTAATTAACACAGAAGAGGACAGTACACTGCTACAGATGGATCTGGATAAATTGGAGGCTTGGGCAGAGAAGTGGCAGATGAGGTTTAACACTGAAAAATGTAAGGTTATGAACATAGGAAGGAATAATGCAAGTCACCAGTACATACTAAATGGTAAAACACTGGGTAACACTGACATGGAAAAGGACCTAGGAATTTTAGTGAACAGCAAACTAAACTATAGAAACCAGTGTCAGACAGCTGCTGCCAAGGTCAATAAGATAATAGGTTGCATCAAAAGAGGCATAGATGCCCGTGATGAGAAGTTAGTCCTGCCTCTTTACAAATCACTAGTCAGACCACACATGGAGTACTTTGTACAGTTCTGGGCTCCTGTGAACAAGGCAGACATAGTAGAGCTGGAGAGGGTTCAGAGGAGGGCAACTAAAGTAATAACTGGAATGTGTGCACTACAGGACCCAGATGATCAAAATTAGGGTTATTTACTTTGGAAAAAACACGACTGAGGGGCGATCTAATAACTATGTATAAATATATCAGAGGTCAGTACAGAGATCTCTCCCATCATCTTTTTATCCCCAGGACTGTGACGAGGAGACATCCTCTGCGTCTGGAGGAAAAAAGGTTTGTACACAAACATAGAAGAGAATTCTTTACGGTAAGAGGGATTCTGAAAGCGCGCTGCTCGGCTATTTTCGATGGGTCAATAAGAACATATGGTAGTGGCCGGACAAGGCACTGACAGCCACCTCTTTGCCAGCTTAATTTTCAGCTGCGTTTACGAAATAGATACCCCTTTAACAACAATAATTTGTTAAAAAATGTACAAATGTACAATCATAGATATTATAATTAGTGCCTGTATCTGTAACAAGTTAGACTATACGTCATAAATACAATTCTTACACTGGGATATTTGTCTTTCAGGTGAAATTTATGGAAAACTTAAAAAGTTCATGCTACAGTGATATTATATCATTAAAAGTAGAAGCATGCAATGGTGATTTCCTCATCTCAATCAATTTACTGAAACAAAGCCAAAAACAGTGGTGTATACCCCCCAAAAAATGTCAATGTCTCAAAAACTTGTCATGTGGCCTTGAATTGGCGCATCCATGAAGATGAAATTAGGTCTGTGTTGTTCATGCAGAGCCACAATGACTGGATTGATGATGTTAGTCAAGTAGTATGGGCTTGTCACTGTACCATTCACAAAGTGTAGGGCAGCTCTGTATGCTCAGTAGTAGTTTACCCTTACTGTATATATTGTTGTTGCTCTTTGGAGTACAGGGCCCAGCGTGCAGGGAGGCTTTCCGACTGTTTCTTTGCCTTTGCTATGGCATGTGACTCACTTGGCTTGTGAGTCTTGTTACATCTCTTAAATCTAAAGCCAGTTTTTACCTTCTTTAGCGTTTGCTCACTGATCTCTCTACCTATGTTTAATTTACGTGGTACGCCATGAACTTGCTACGAACTTCTGTCATACTTCATCATCATTTTTATGCTCAACATGCTAATGATTTCTAATGATGTTCTAGAAATGTCTGAGCTTCCATTACTCTCTTTTAACCCCTCTACCTCCTTCCCTGCCTGCTGAGCTATGGAGCCCTTTATTTGATATACACTTTTTCAATTCGGTTACTGTTTTTCTTACCTCTTTTTACTTTACAAATATTACCATGGTGCAATTTAAAATACTTAGGTATAAAGCACGGGTATTAAATTCCCCCTCAAAGCTAAACTACATATTAATGCTTTATTCACAGGCACAATATATAATTATACAGACACTGGTAATATGTGTGTCCGCTTAAAAGAATATAAACAGTGGCGTACGGGCCCCCCCCCCTTCACAACCCCCTCCTCCTATGAAACCCCCACTCTTGTGGCAGTTGCAAGAAATCCTGCTCCTGAGGCCAGATACCGCTGCTTTTCCTGCTTCCCTCATAGATACGCTACTGATGCCGGTCTTAGGCCCAGTTCACACAACTAAAATATGCTTGAAAAATCAGCACGGAATCCTTTTTTTTCAGCTCGAAAAATGAAGATCTGTACCAAAAAATGCACTGAAAATGCACAAAAACTGCGTGGACTGACATGGAGCTCTTTTCCTGCTTTCCATTTATTTTTTTATATGTGTAAAAAAAAAGCAAGTGCTGCTCCCCATTGAAGTGAATGGAAGGCTGTTTTGAGACTTTTTGGAGCTGATTTTGCACAGAAACACTCCAAAATCAGCGCCAAAAAAACTCAGTGTGAACTGGCCCATAGGCTGTATTTACATCAGATTTTTGCCCCAGGTTCAGCATATACACATTACTTACACTGTATGGTACTGTATGGCATCAATATGATGCATACATTTAACAAATCCGTTTTTTGTGTATATGTTAAAAGGATAGGAAAAATGTGGTGTGAACCCAGCCTTAAATGTGGGACAAAAATGTGATGTGAACTAGCAGCGCATTGTACAGTTGCTGAAAAAAAATACTCGAAAAAAACACTCTATGGCTTAGTGTGGTTGTTTATGTTTACTTATTCTGCTCAGTCGTCCCGGTCTTGTAAATGTGTCCCATTCTTTTTTGCGACCCCCATTCAGACCTCAAACTACAATGCTCAGATCAGAGAAAAAAATAATAACACCACTCACCTCTCCTGCTCTGGACGCTGCTCCTTATACCCAGCTCTCCTGGTCTTTATGCTGCGCTGTGCTGTGACCCAACGTCACACAGTGTGAGGTTACAGAGCGTGCTGACGTCCTCACTCTGTGCGCAGGACATAGCACAGTGCAGCATGAAGACCAGGAAGTGTATAGTATAATACAATATACAGTATGATATATATATTTTATATATACTCTATATATAGTAATTATGACTAAACAAATATATTTATAGAATACATTTATATAGCACATATACATACATATATACTTAGATATCTACATACATACATGTATACCTACATATCTACATATATACATGTATACTTACATATCTACATACATATACATGTATACTTACATATCTACATACATATACATGCATACTTACATATCTACATACATATACATGCATACTTACATATCTACATATATATACACATGTATACTTACATATCTACATATATATGCACATGTATACTTACATATCTACATACATATACATGTATACTTACATATCTACATACATATACATGTATACTTAGATATCTAAATACATAGACATGTATACTTACATATCTACATACATGCATGTATACCTACATATCTACATACATATACATGTATACTTACATATCTACATACATATACATGTATACTTAGATATCTAAATACATAGACATGTATACTTACATATCTACATACATACATGTATACTTGTATATCCACACATACATAGAAGTACACTTACCTTTCTGATGACATCAGGCTTAGAAGTCCCTGCTCTAATGCTGACTAGGCCTCCCTGTGATGTTGTGTGGGGGAGGGGAACAGAGACTCCGGGACACCAGGGCTGCTAGGAGAGGAGGTGAGTGGGGGATTGAGGGAAGCACCAGGAAGAAGTGGAGTGGAGGAGTGTGGAGATGAGGAGGGGCCAAAGCAAAACTGGATCAGCAAGAAGTGGAGGAAAAATGGTGGAGGGGATTGCAAGAGAGGGGAGACAGGAAAGAAGCAGAGTTGGGGAGGAAGGAGAGGTTACCTAGAAGGGGGAAGCCATATCAGTTGAGATGAGAACTGGGCTGCTAGCATCTTTTCTGCTGACAGCTACTTGTTATATACTGTAGTGTTAGGGCTTCCATAGATGCAACCTTTGGGGAGCTGGGCTGCAGGCTCCATCAGCCCAGCACCTCTAATAAAGGAAATACGAGAAGCTGGGAGAAGAGAAGCAGTAGGGAAGGTGGCGCCCTCTGGACTATGCAAGGGTATTGCACCCTGTGAGATCGAACATATAGCAGGAGGCTTGCTCTGCTCCCAGGCCCCTTATGAGCTGGGGCCCCGAAGCAGCTGCTTCCCCTGCTTCCCTTATAGCTATGCCACTGGTAGAAGTATTACTACTGGGGGCTATGGGGAACATGATTACTAGTATGGGCACAATGTGGGCATTATTCCTAATTGGAGGCACTGTTAACACTATGCATTCTAGGAGATAATTGTTTCTATTGGGACTTTGGGGAGTACTATTACTGTGGGGGGGGGGCACCCTGGCACAGTATCAGCTCAGCACATTTATTTTTGCGGGACATTATGTTTACACTGTTAGTGTCAGGGGCACTATTTGATGGGTGTAGTTATTTTTTTAGGGCACTCTGTGCCAATAATTATTGAAGGGGACACTATCTGTGAGGTGCTAGTATTTTCAGGGGGTCTGTTTCAGCAGTATAGTATTGGGGGGGCACAGCAGACACAGTATGGGGGGTACAGGATGGGTTGTGGAGAAGGTGGGGAGGATAATGGAAAAGTAGGAAAGTAAGATGTCTGTTTGTTAAACTCAGCAGAGACGAGATGCAGCTGAAAGAAATCATCATGGTGGTCTGGTCTGAATACAGAAAATGAGGAAAGAGAACGTCTACATCAGAGGAGACATCACTAGATGTAAGAGGTATGTGGGGCTGTATTACCATGTATGTTCTGTAGTGGTGTATGTAATGTTTTCCACCTATGTCTTTAACCCCTTCCTGACCAGCGCCGTACGGCGCTGCGGGAAGGGATTTGCCGACCAGCGCCGTAGAGCTACGGCGCGGCGGTCACCAGGTCCCCGGGCATAATCGCCGGGGAACCGGGGTAAGATGGCTGCACTGCCCTGCAGGTAGCCATCTTACCTAAGGGCAGGGGCCGGTATTTCTGTCCCTCTGCATCTCCGGTGGCTGTGATTGGCCGGTTTCCATAGACCGGTCCATCGCAGCTCCAGGAAGTAACCGGAGCTGCAGCGGGACCAGGGGGGTCATCTGAAGGTGACAAGTGCTGACCAAGTCAGCACCTGTCATTCCTGAGGTCATGCAGGGGACTCCTGTGTTTTGGGTCCCCTGCCACCGCTGCCATTGGCTGGAGCAACGCTCCAGCCAATGGCAGAGCTATAGCTGCACAGGAAAGGGGCAGAACCTTCCTGAATGCAGCCATTCTAGCTGGTGACTGCATGCAGAGAGGTACTGTCCTTTTCTGTACTGCTGTTGACTTGCTGGGACTTGTGGTGCACCACCATTGCGACCTGCGTTTTTGCTGTAGAAAAGAAGAAGAAAAGAAGAAAAAGCAGTTACAGATCCCTAACCCACCCTCCATCCCTGTCCCCTCCCGTCCCCCCTCCATCCCCCCACCGGTCCTTTTTTTACGGACGCCACTTGGTCCGTGCGTTTTTTGGGGGGTTTTTTGTTTTTTTTTACAACTTTTCAGCTCTGCACCACTTTTTCTGCGTGCGAGCTGTGACCGCCCAGTGCTTTTCAGTGCATACCTGCCTGATCAGCACCTGGGGATCATTGTTTGTGCTTTTTTTTTTTTTATTCTTCCTCTTTTTTTGCCAGTTTTTCTTTTTTTTTGTTGAAAAGAAGGAAGTACAGTTAGGGTTTTATATAAATATATACAGAGCTTCATATCTCTATAAATATAGATATAACTTAATTTTTAGCTAGTGTTAGCTTTTTTTTCACTGTAGTGACTTTTTTTTACTACAGTTACTCCAGCTAGTGACAGTTAGATATATATTATATATATATATATATATATATATATATATATATATATATATATTTCAGTTAGTGTCAGTGTAGATTTTTGCACGAACGCACTGTATCTGCATATGTGCATTTTGCAGAGAACTATAGTGAATGTTTACACTACAGTTTCTGTACTGATTGTGCGTGCATGCGTGTTGCAGAGCACCTATCAGTAGTGTGTTATTTTATATCTGGTCATTTTAGAGGGTTTTTTTTAACATTTTTGGTGTAAAAAAAGAACAGCAGTTAGTGTTAGATATAAATTTTAGTTAGTGTTAGTTTAGGTTTTTGCACAAACACACTGTATCTGCGTACGTGGATTTTGCAGAGGACTGTAGTGAATTTTTACACTACAGTTTCTGCACGCACACACGATCTGTGTGCGTGCTGGATCAGTAGCATCTGCACTTTTTTTTTTTTTTTTTTTTTTACCTATCTTGCGTGAAAAAAGAACCGCAGGTAGTGGTAGTTAGATTTCAGTTAGTGTCAGTTTAGGAATTTGTACAAACGCATCATCTGCGTACGTGCATTTTGCAATCACTGAGCACCGATCAGTAGTGTCCATTTCTGATCGTGTCTGCTCATTTTGCACTGCACTTTTTTTTTTGCAGTAAATGTTTTTTTTTTTTTTTTACAGAATCCTTTTTTAACAGAAAAGACCTTTGTTTTTTTATTCCCCACCCCATTTTTTTAAAAAATATTTCAAAACCGTAAAAAACACCTTCACGTGTAAAAACACTACATACACACCCCTCACACTAAATAAAGTTTTACACGTTTCACCCATCACACCTCAATAAAATAAAAATGTCCCAATCAACCCAACGAGTGTACTCGGCAGAAGAGGCTTACACCATCCTTGCCTCTGATACCGAGACGGCCACTGAGGGAGAAGAGGATGCCACTTTCCTCTACCCCCTCATCATCATCATCATCCGCTGAGGCAGCCCCCTAGAGTGAACCCACATGGACCCCACCCCCTGACATTTATCAGCCCCAAATTCCAGAGTTTGTGGGAAACTCTGGAATTCAAATATCTGTATCAAGTATTGTTTCAGAATCTACCACTCATCCATGGATTAGTTTCATCCTTGATGTACCCTGAAATTTTTTCACTTTGTACCTCAGATATATTCCGAATAGCTTACATATCCACTTTTGACCATCATTACATATTCATTTCTGTGAGACACCAGTTTGCTAAAAAAAAAGTACCCTTTCTACCACTTAAAATGTTCGTACGGGGGTGCTCTTTCCAAAATCCATAATTAATTAAATTAAAATTAAAAAACCATGTCTATTAATTCTAGCCTGCAAAATGCACATTTTGCATCTTGCTTGCTGTGCGCCAAAACAGCGAGCGACAAGCACATATGGGGTGTTTCCTGAATGGGGAGAAAATGGGGAACATATACTTGGGGTGCATTTTCTCCTTTAACCCCTTGTGACTGAAAAATTGGGGTCTGCTAGTAATTTTTCATTTTCACAAATGTGTGCTTTCAAATGCTTTGACAAGTGTTTCTGCCATCTGTGAGACATGTGCTTCTTTTCGGAAAAGTACCCTTTCTACCACTTAAAATGTTCTTAGGGGGTGCTCTTTCCAAAATGGGATCACTTTTGGGGTTTTTAATTTCTGGGGATCTCAGAAAAATTTTAAATGTGACATGGCAATAAAAAAACCATGTCTGTTAATTCTTGTCTGCAAAATCCATATTTTGCTGTTTTCCTCTAGAGGCCTGCTGTGCACCAGTACATTGGGCTACAAGCACATATGGGGTGTTGCCATATTCTGAGGGAAATGGTGATCAAAATGTGGGGTGCATTTTATCCTGTTACCCTTTGTGAAAGTGAAAAATGTGGGTGTAAAGCAACTTTTTTGTCAAAAAATTGCAATTTTTCATTTTCACTTCCGTGAATCCTAATTCTAGGAAACACCTTTGAGCTCAAAGTGCTCACCACACACCTTTAAAGATTCCTTGAGGGGTGCTCTTTCCAAAATGGGGTCACTTTTGAGAGGTTTCTACTGTAGGGCCAGCTCAGGGGGTCTTCATGTGTGACATAGCTCCCAATTATTTTTCCAGCTAATTCCACTCTCCAAAAGCCATATGGTGCTCTTTCCACTCTGCAGCCTGCTGTGCGCCCATACATTAGTTTTTGTGCACATATGGGGTGTTTCTGTGAATTCCAGAATCGGGGTAATAGATTTTGAGTTTTGTTTTGTTGTTAACCCTTGATGTGTTTCATGGAAAATGGATTAAAATTTAAAATCTGCTAAAAAAAAGTGAAAATTTGAAATTTTATTCCAATTTTCCGTCAATTCTCATGGAACACATAAAGGGTTAACAAAGTTAGTAAAATCAGTTTTGAATAGCTTGAAGGGTGTAGTTTCTAAAGTGGGGTGATTTATGGGGAGTTTCCACTATGTAAGCCCCACAAAGTGACTTCATAACTGAACTGCTCCTTAAAAAAATTGATTTTTGAAATCTTCTAAAAATTTTAAGATTTGTTTCTAAACTTCGAAACCTTCTAACGTCCCAAAAAACTAAAATGTCAAATTAAGTTAAATTAAGTATTTGTTAAATTAAGTATTTTTTTATAAATAAAAATGAAATATTTTGCCACAAATTTACTACTGTCGTGAAGCACAATATGTGACGAGAAAACAATCTCAGAATGGCCTGGATAAGTAAAAGCGTTCCAAAGTTATTACCACAAAGTGACACATGTCAGATTTGCAAAAAATGGCCTGGTCAGGAAGGTGAAAACAGGCCCGGGGTTGAAGGGGTTAACCCCTATAATGACCCCCCACCCCCAATTCCTGTGCCCCTCCTATAGATTATACTTACTTACTCCATTCCCCAGCACCCACTGCAATAGCAGACTGCGACAGGGACGATCTTGCCTATCCTCACCTGCGATGCTAGGGAGGCTCTTCCCTGTCACGGCCTGCTATAGGCTGCTACTCCAACGTCACCGGATGTTTTGATCAATGTGACGGGGAGATGCAGTGGCAGCCGTGCGGGGATCAGGACCAATATGGGTAGCAGGGTAAGTAAAATCCATTTGGGGGCATGAGCATTGGGGGTTATGTTTTAGATGTTGGATAACACCTTTAACAGTAGGGTTTGAAGGAAGGGGTTAGGTTGAGAATTTGGTATGGGGGGCACCATTTCCATTTTTGCCTCAGGCAGCAGAAAGGCTAGGTGCTTCCCTACCCCTGGCCACAAAGCTCTCAGGGAAGGGGCGCCCAAGCTGAACTTTTGCACCAGGTCCCATGAGCATTTAGCTACGCCCCTGCTGGAATGTATGGGCTCCTGAGAGTGACAGGCTCAGACACTCCTTTCTGCAGCACCTCCTGTCACTGTTCAGTCTCCTCTCTCCCTCCTGTTATTGTCAACTACAGAGCAGTCTCTGTAGCAGAAGCTGTACTAATAGTATAGGTGGGGGAAGGGGAGATAGGATCTCCCTGTAGCACACTGTACTGAGCTCTGGCTGCACTATTAAGCAGCCAGTCCCCTCTATTAATGGTCCATGCTGATGGGTGGAGCTTATATCCCTGCTCTGCTCCAAGGACATTCTAGAGCAGGGGTACTCAAGTACTTTTGGTAAAGGTCCACATACCCGAGTCTGCTGTAGGATGAAAGTCCGAGCTGAAAAACAAAAAAATATATAAGGAGGGACAATACCATTGGCGTGTAGCGCTGCATTATTATTATTTTTTACAATAATCCACACCTCCTAGCCCACCTAATCTCCTTTCTGCCAACCAAACAGTAAGAATGTCCTTTCAGTGCCCCTAACAATAATGCCCCTTTAATGCCCCTTGGACAATATGATATCTCCTAAGTGCACCCTTACAGCAGGGTGATCCCTTGGTGCCCCCACACATTATGATGTCCCTGACACATTGTGATGCCTCCTTAGTTCCTCCCCACAGAGTATGAGTGCCCTCTCTATGCCCCTTTCACAGTAGTAATGCCCTATCTGTGCCACTTCACAGTTGTAATGCCCTCGTTGTGCCCCATTCAAAGTAATAATCCCCATTGTGCCCCCTTCATAGTAATAATCCCCATTGTGCCTCCTTCACAGTAATAATGCCCCTTAACAGTAGTAATGCCCATTGTGCCCCTTCACAGTAATAATGCCCTCTGTGCCCCCTCCATAGTAAAAATCCCCATTGTGCCCCCTTAATAGTAGTAATGCCCTCTGTGCACTGTGCCTCCTTCAGAGTAATAATGCCCTCTGTGCACTGTTTTCCCTTTCATAGTAGAAATGCCCAGTGTGCCCCCTCCAGAGTGCAAATACCCATTGTGTCCCCTTCACATTTGCAATACCCATTGTGCCCCCTACAGAGTAGAAATTCCCATTGTGCCCCTTCCAGAGTAAAAATGCCCATTGTGCCTCCTTCACATTAGTAATGCCCTCTGTGCACTGTGCCCCCTTCAGAGTAATAATGCTCTCTGTGCACTGTGCCCCCTTCATAGTTGAAATGCCCATTGTTCCCCCTTCACATTATCAATGCCCATTGTTCCCCCTCCAGAGTAGAAATACTCATTGTGCCCCCTTCACATTTGCAATACCTATTATGCCTCCATAGTAGTAATGCCCTCTGTGCCCCCTCCATAGTGATAAAGCCCTCTGTGCCCCCTCCATAGTGATAAAGTCCTCTGTGCCCCCTCCATATTAATAAAGTCCTCAGTGCCCCCTCCATAGTAATAAAGTCCTCAGTGCCCCCTCCATAGTGATAAAGCCCTCTGTGCCCCTCCATAGTGATAAAGTCCTCTGTACCCCCTCCATAGTAATAAAGTCCTCAGTGCCCCCTCCATAGTGATAAAGTCCTCTGTGCCCCCTCTGTATTAAAAAAAAAAAAAAAAAAACACAGTACCTACTCACCTTGTCCTGTTCCTGAAGCTCACAGTGCTGTCTTCACTGCAGGCACAGATCACTCTGCAGCACTATGTGGGCGGAGCTTATGCAGATTTCCAGTCTGCAGGCTGCGCGATCTGTGCAGGCTGAATGGTGGAGCAGGAGAAGTCTTCCTGTTTTATCATTCAGAGCTTAGCCAGCCTGAAGGGAGGAGGAGAGCGGGGAGCAGAGCGGTGAGTGATAGAGCCGCAGCTCCCGGCGCTCCAGCAATGAGCGCTTCCATCTGTATTGATGGAAGCGCTCATTGCTTCTGGACTCTTGGCACCCCCTGAGAGCGACACCAGGGTACATGCAGGGTTCCGGACAGCTGGCTGGATTTTTATTTTTTGCTAAACCTATAATCACAGACACAACATATGATTATAAGAAACTATGTTACTATGTAATATGATAAGGATATAGATTTTTCTTATGGGATAAAAGTCGAAGAAAAAAAAATATCTGAAGAAAAAAGCTTCAAAGTTTCTCCTAAAATTCCAAGCAGGGATCTCTACATCCAAAATCGTTAACTTAACCTCTATGCTATAGCATTACCACATAGAGATGCATGATTTTTCTATACTTATATGCTAACACATATTACTGATGTCTGTATAATCATATATTGTGCCTGTGAATAAAACAGTAATATATAGTATATATTAGCTTTCTGAGCTTATCTCAGTGTGATGAAGCTATAGTACATAGTGTATATGATATGCAGATGCTAGGACACAGCTCTGCCCTCAACATGATGTCTAGCCCTGGCAATCAAGGGGAGGGGGGAGTGTGCAGAGCACAGGGGGTGTTACAAAGCAGTGCTCAAACAATTCTGCCCCACCTCTTGGTGCTCGAACTACTCATTTGCATATGAATAAAAACACAGATTTCTCTGCAGCTGTTTATCATAGAGACAAAAAAAAGGCAGTCTGTACCTTGTGGATACACTAGATTTATGTATCTCTCTATGCTAATGGTCTGTTATATTGCTATATACCCTAATAGGAATTCCCCATGATATACTTGCCTTAGGCCCTACACAGTCCAGCAGACCTTTTCTCTCCTTTCTACCTCCCCTCCCTTTTATCCCCCACCCCTTTTTATTTCTGTTTTTCTGTTATGGTAAATTTGATTGAAACCCCTAATAATGTGTGAGGCTTCCCCTCCACAACGGCTCTGTAATAGTTCTAAAACCCAAGTTTCTCTGACTGTGGAAGGTTGGTACACTTATTGTTATTGTACTAAAGCACATTTTTTTTCTCTTTACGCTTTACCTGTGCGGCCAGATTGTTGAAATGCTGTTTCCTATATTCATTGTAAAAATCCAATAAAAAGATTAAAAAAAAACAAAAAACAAAAAAAAACACCTGAAATAGTAGTCTCAAATCTAGGACTGGGCATTGGAAGACAGTTCAAGCATTAGTGTGGTTTGCAAAAATAAGTATATAAGTATACAATACGTATTTTACAATCTAGAGAGTACTGTAAAGTAAAAACACCTGAAACCGTAGTCCAAAATCTGGGACAGGGCAGTTTGAGACAGATCAAGTGTTGGTGTGATTTGCGAAAATAGCAATAGTAATAAAAGTGTACAGAGGATATTTAACAATCCAGAGTATAGCGTTTTAAGTCTCTGAGTGAAAACACTGAGAATAGTAGGTCAAAATATTTTTTTTAGGGCATCTGCAAACAGTTCAAGTGTTGGAGTGGGTTGGAAAAATAGCAATACAAGTATATGTGTGTTTTTCAATCCAGAGGCTAACATTTTTAAATCTTTGAGTGAAAATCCCTGAATTAGTAGGCCAAAATATCTCCAATGTTGTTGTGGGTTGCAAAAATTGCAATACAGGTGTACAACGTGTGTTTTTCAATCCAGAGGGTAGAGTTTTAAATACTAGGCAATCTCCAGAAATTTCAAGAGTTGGTTTGGGAAGAGGGGAAAATCTCATTGTAGGGTGACAACTTGTGTTTGACACTAACAGTTACTTCTGAATCTGCGTATTTGAAGCACATAAGACAAATCTATTACTGGCACTGAAGCTGCATTATTTCCAAAGTAAATTTTTACCAATAGCAGTATCTTCAGTGTGTTTGTAGAAAAGAAAGGAAATTTAATTGCACCTCTCTGTCTTTAAGTTCCAGAAAAAACACCATTCCATACTTTGTATGACTGTGTACATGTCTGGAATACGGAAAGGTTCCAAAACAGGGTCCAGATCTTGTTTTCCCAATGCCAGAATAAGGATAGTAGCAGGACCAGCTATCCAGGTAGCAGTAGTAGTAAGTAGTAGTTAGTAGTTGGTAGTAGTAGTAGAACTGGCGTGACTATAGGGGTCGCAGTGGTCGCAGTTGCGACCGGGCCCCTAATGCAGGGAGGCCCAAAGGCGCTCACTAGCCTTCAGGAGGAGGGGGAGAGAAGCGCTTCCAGCGCTGTACTGTACTTACGCCTCCTCCTGCTTGCTCTTCCTGGGGCCAGCACTGCTGTGTCCTGACTGCCTGCAGCATCAGAACGTACAGAGCGCACTCTGAACTGGCACTGCAGGAGGTCAGTTTACTGCAGCGAGGGACCTGATAAGAGATGAGAGCCGGGGAAACAGCCTGAAAGGAGAGCAGCAGGAGATGTAAGTTTATTTATTATTTTACAGTCTGATCTGAGTTCTAATATGGCGGTCTAATAGGGCGGGCATCTGGAGGTTTAATGGAGGGGCGTCTGGAGGTTTGATGGAGGGGGCTCTGGAAATTTCACTGGTGGGGTCCCTAGGTCTAAGGGGGGGGGGGTGGAGGTTTAATTGAGGGGGTTCTGTAGGTTTAATGGAGGGGGCTCTGGAAATTTCACTGGTGGGGTCTGGAGGTCTAATGTGGGGGGTCTGGAGGTCTCACTGGTGGGGTCTGGAGGTCTAATGGGGGTGGGGTCTGGAGGTCTCACTGATACGGTCTGGAGGTCTAATTGGGGGGCCTGGTGATCTAACTGAGGGGTCTGGAGGTCTAACTGAGGGGTCTTGAGTGGTCTAATGGGGGTCTGGAGTGGTCTAACGGAGGGTCTGGAGTGGTCTAACAGGGGGTCTGGAGGTCTAACGGGGGCTTGGAGGTCTGACTAGGGGTCTGGAGTGGTCTAATGAGAGGTCTGACTGGAGATCTGTAAGTCTG
Source organism: Rhinella marina (assembly GCA_900303285.1). Taxonomy (NCBI): domain Eukaryota; kingdom Metazoa; phylum Chordata; class Amphibia; order Anura; family Bufonidae; genus Rhinella; species Rhinella marina. The sequence continues at coordinate 19,648 of ONZH01019519.1, forward strand.
ACTGGGGGGTCTGGAGAGGTCTGACTGGAGGGTCTGGAGGTCTGATATGGGAGTCTGGGGATCTAACGGGGGTCTGATATGGGGGTCTGGAGTTCTAATGTGGGTCTTATCTGAGGTCTGATATTGGGTCGGGGTCTTACATGGAGGTCTAATAGGGGCCTGATCTCAGGTCTAAAACTGGGGTCTTATATGGGGTCTGACGTAGAGGTCTAAAGGGGGTTTGGTCTGAAATGGGGGGGTCTCATTTGGGGTTTTTTATGGGGGTCTGATCTGAAAGGAAGGGGGTATTTTTTGTACTAGCGCACAACATAAAGGGGTGTTTTTGTACTGGCGCACTATTTGTGTGGTACCAGTATTTTCAGAGGGACTGTTTCTGCAGGATAGTATTGGGGAGCACAGTAGACACAGTTTTGGAGGGACAGGATGGGGTGTTGAGAAGGTGGGAAGATGATGGAAAAGTAGGAAAGTAAGATGTCTGTTTGTTAAACTCTGCAGAGACAAGGCGCAGCTGAAAGAAGTCACCATGGCGGTCTGGTCTGACAGGAGAAGAGGAGAAAAGAGAATGTGTACATCAGAGAAGAGAAGTCACTGGATGTAAGAGGTACATATCTGGGGATGTATGACCCTGTATGTTCTGTAGCGCTGTATGTAATGTTTTCCAAGTATGTCTTTAAAGGAGTTGTGCATTTTTTATTCTACGAGCGCTGCCTTCTCTGCTCTGTTTAACTGCTCATCACTGCAAATGCTGTGGCAAGCAGGTGAACAGAGCAGCGCTCTCTTCAAACAGCTGATCATCGGGGTGCCGGAAGACTCCAGTCGATCTGATATTGATGACCTATCCTGAGGTCATCAGTAGTAAAAACATGACAACCCCTTTAACAGTAGGACTGGAGGGAAGGGGTTAGGTTGAGAATTTGGCATGGGAGGGGGTGTTTCAGTATTTGCCTTGGGTAGCAGAAAAGCTAGGTGCACCAGCACTGAGTGAAGGGGGGGGGGGGGGCGACAAGCTGAACTCTTGCACCAGGGCCCATGAGCCTAGTAGTAGTAGTCTGCAGTTCTCCCTGGCTCTGGAAATGTACAACATCATCATTGAGGAGAACGAGGATGAGACTATGGATGGCTCACTCCCCCTCTCAGTCACATCAGGATGATGTGGAGATGACTTCTGAGTCTGACATGGTGTCTTAGAGCTAAGGGTCACAACATTCCTCCTGTTCCTCCTCCTTGCAGCCACAGAGAAGCCTGTCAGTGCCATCCTCTCTGTCCTACTTGCCCCTTTCTAGTGGGATGCCTTCTTTTTCCTAAGAAGATTTTAAAAAATAAAAACATGCCCTATGACAAATAGTCAAGAAATTCTCCTTGTTGATGACTTGTCTGAGGGCAGTCAGTGTGTGGACTGCTCTGCAGGAGGAGAGAGTGGACTCCATGAATAACTGTGTTGGTGGTTCTAATAGTGGCACCCGTAGCTATGATACTGGCGTTGGGGGGCAGTGACAGTGGCAGATGGGGTAAATAAAGAGCAGGGAATTGGGAAAGAGGCCAAGGAACCCACCATGATATCTCACAGTCAAGAAAGGAGTGCTGATGAGGAAGTAACATTAGAGGAGGAGGGTTGTGGCGGCAGCAGCAATGAGGAGCAGAAGCAAAATTACCCCATCCCATGAGCAAACAGAAATGCAAGCCAGCTACTGCAACAAAAGTGTCCTCCTTCTCCCGGTCTCCCTTGTGGTAGCCAGGTCACATTCATGAGCAGTATAGTGTCTTTCACATTGTCATCATTTTCTGCTTCTCCCACACAGACACCTCCTCCTCCGCTCCATTGTCAGCCATCAATAATGGAATGCATGGCCCGGAAACAACTTTACGCACACAGCATTCCGATGGTGCACAAGCTTAATTCCCACCTGACCAATTTGCTTGTGGTGCAGTTGTTGCGTACCATTTAGTAGAGTCTACGGTCTTTAGTGTTAGCTCAGCCTCACTGGAAGATACCTAGCTGGCATATATCCCAAAATGCCACCCCTGCCTTGTACTCTCACATGGAGGATAACATGGGCCGTTCCTTGTCACTGCGTGGCAAGGTGCACACCACGTTGGACAGCTGGAGCAGCTCTTACGGGCAAGAACAGCACATGTCTTTCACAGCCCACAAAGTCAAAAGTTTTTTTCCAGAAGCAGTGAGGCATCATCCAGGTTACAAGGCAGGTTCCTTTGGACTCCCCACACCAGGCACTTATATGATTACTCCACCTCCATGGACACCCTTCCTTTCCCAATAGCAGCAGGGCACAAAATATCTCACCCTCCATGTCCTTTTTACAACATGTGTCAAGTCAAGCATTGCCATTCGGTGTTGGAGCTTATTGAACTGGGTTAGAGAAGCCAAGCAGGCGAGTATGCTAAAGTACATCAAGTAGCAAATATCCCGCTGGTTGTCACCCTGTCTACTCCAACTGGGCAAGAAGGTCAGTGGCATTGGCTATAACATAGAGGAAGTGCTGAACTTTAGGGACACTTTTTAATAAAGTACATTGTCCTGCTCCAGGTGCTTCAATGTCTAGAAGACTGTCCTCACATTTTAGCCATTTTTAGATGAAAAGGAACATTCTCCTGGAGAGAGATCAATCTGATATTACACTGCTTAATTTGCGAAATTCCAACTTGCTGGAATTAAATATTGCACATACTACAGATTCTGTAGAAGTGGAGGAAAGCCGTGAATGATTTTGTCATGAACCAGATTGCCTGAGCAAGGAGCATGTGTTGTTTTGTTGTCAGGCAGTCACAGTTCATTCAAGACCCCTGTTGGATACTGAAGCACTTCGAAGAGGCCAGAATGAGGAGCTGCCACTGGAGGAGGAGTTGGAGGTGGAGGGCAGAGCTGGAAAGAACAAGCTCCCTGTGCACATTGGCCAGAATGGCGAGCTGTATGCTTGATTACTCACGCTCTGACACGTGTATTATTCACTTCAAACAGTCTGATAATTACTGGATAGCCATGCTTTTGGGGTTCATGCACATGGCCGTTTTGCTCACGGTATGACGGATGTGGACCGTTCACTTGAATGGGTTCAAAATCGGTAAGATATGGTGCGGAGGCACGGAGCAGAAGGCCAAGGAAGTACTACAGAGTGCTATTTTTTGCAGTGCTGATGGATCATGGACCCATTCAAGTTCAATGGGTCTGAATCCATCTGAGCCAGCCACACGGATGGTGCCCGTGCATTAGGGACCGCAATTTGCAGTCCTCAATTCACGGAATGGGCGGCACATGTGTGCATGAGCCCTTACACTCAGGCTTTCAAAGGAAAATGGGGAACACAAGAAGCAGAAGCAGAAGCAGAAGCAGCAGCCAGTTCAGTCTCCTCAACATGATGGAACAGTTTTTTTTACGTACCACGTCAGGCTGAGGCAAATCAGCAAGCAGAGATGTTCTGCCTCAATGCCCAGGTTCAGGCCTGTCTCCGGCGCATACCTGTTCCCTGATCCCATGGACTTTTAGGCAGGCAGATTAGAATAGTGGCCCAAACTGGCCCAGTATGCTCTCTCTCTCTTACTCAGCCTGTCAGCTCAGAGAGGGTTTTCAGTGCTGCAGGGGGCATGATGATACCCAAACAGACAAAAGTTGTCCTCTGCCACTATCCAAAACATAGCCTTTGTCAAAATGTACCATGCCTGGATTGAGGTGGATTTGCACACTCTTCCAGCTGAGGCTGATGTATAGTTCTGGCCTTGCTAATGGTACCCCATCCTGCCACTGTCTACCATCATGTTGCCTACCTACTATTATGTTCCGTACAAATGCTGTCATCATGCCACTACAGCTGTCTGCCTGCCAACATGTACCATATGGCTGCTGCCACCACCATAGCTGCTACTGCTCCTTGCTAATCTCTTACTTCCACCACTATTAAAGCCAGGCATCCACCACTACTACAACAATCACCACCACCACTACTACTACTACTACTATTACTATACTACCCACAGACATTCATTCTACTGCCCTGTATGTTCCATGCTTTCTCAGGAATATGGGCCCATATGCGCGTGGGACCAACAGTGAAGCCTTCAGCTGACAAGGGCATATGCAACAGGTCAGGCATTTTTATAGGTAAAAATCTGCTGACAGATGCCCTTTAAAAAAAAAAGATATAAAATTAGAAATCATCCCAGTTGTGTACTGAACGGTGATGCATAACTTTCTATAAATGCAACAAGACTGCATGTGAAAATAATTTTCTACACAACTTTAATGAGTTTATATCCATTTTTATTTGTTTTTAACAAGCTAGGACAGGCTACGTGCATGGAGTCAATCCCAGAAGAATCTTTTTTCCCAATATGATAATTACCGACTTTAAGCTTATGCAGGAAATTATGTATGCAGGTTGCAGGGTTAATTTATAAGATCCAGTTACATCCACATCAGGCCTAATTTCTGCCTTCACCCCCACCAACGGCAGTCCAGGAATGTCGCAGGTGATATAAATGTTTGCTTATTGCTATAAAGATATAAATCATAATAAACTATTCTACGGCACATCTTTTTTGGAAGCCATAAATTACATAATAAAATGGGTGGGAGGAGGGAGATACAGTTGTGTATTAATGAGGCAAGCTTATTAAGCTATTGGAATCAATTTATAATTCATCTGCACATGGAAGAAAGGGAATACAAATAGTGAGATAAAGTAAACAGATATGAAACCTAAATAACATCTGGTCTTGTATTTGCTGTTTCACATTCTGTTGATTCCTATTAAAGGGGTTTTCCAGGTGTTCAAAAGGGAACCTTTAGAAAAATCAATAGCCGGACTAAATGCTGTCTGTTTGTTTTAACTACACAGCGGGCTTTCTTTGAATTTCCTTTTTTTACTTTTAAAATAATAATGAAAGTTATATTTTATAATAAATCAGGCCACAAACAGAATTTGTATAGCCCATGACTATTGATTTTTCTAAAGTATTAATTTATTTTGGGCCACCATGGTCTTTTAGGTCTCCCATAACAAAAGGGAACCTGTCGCCATGAAAATGGAAAGCAATCTGCAGGCATCAGGTTATAGAGCAGGAGAAGCTGAGCAGATTGAGATATAGCTTTGTGAGAAAAGGTTTAGTAAAACTTTTACTTCATTCATTTTAATTCCTGGTCATTCTGGGCTTTGGAGTCAAGGAAGCGGTCCTATCTGTGACTGACGGCTATCTCTATATGCACAGTCATAAAGGGAAAACTGTCAATCACTTGTAGGACCTCCTCCTTGACTTCAAAGCCCAGAATGAGCAGGAATTTAAATTAATGAAATACAAGATTTACTGAATCTTTTCCCACAAACCATATATCAGTCTGCTCAGCTCCTCCTGCTCTAAAACATGCTGCCTTCAGCTCAGACACCATGTTCAGTGTGACAGATTCCCTTTTGATGGCCTGTCCTCAAGACAGATCCTCAGTATTAGAACAGTGTGGATCTAACTCTCAGCTGTTTGAAGAGGCTGTGGCACTCCACAGCCTGTTCCTAGGCCTGTGATGTCATGTTCAAGTAAAAGGGTCAGAGCTGGAATACCAAGCTCAGTCACTATGCAATAAATAGCGCTGTGCTTGGTAAGCTGCAAGAAGGCTGCAGCACTCACTGAAGAGCTGCAGCCTGTCAAACATCTGATTGGCAGGGGAGTCTCTGTCTATCTGATTTTTATTACCTATTCTGTAGGGCTCTTCAGTGGATCACTCACTGATATTAGACATATAAAGGCTGCACAGTAAGGAGATAGTTCGACTCTCTTATTAGCCCCAAAATATTGTTCTAATAGAAACTTTCAAAATATATATGGAGGAGTATTATGAAAACTGTCAAAAACTATACCTAATCCCAGTGTGCTGGCCAAGTGTCTAATACATTTTGTAAAAAGTAGTATACAGTAGTGGCCCCTTGGCAGAGAGGGGAAAGTGGCAGCAGCAGTGGCAGTAACAGTGACAATAGTGGATCCATGACAGAGTGGGGATGGTGGCAGTGGCAGTAACAATGACAATAGTAGCCCCATAACAGAGTGGGGAGGGTGGCAGCAGCAGTGGCATACATCACAAGATGGTGGTAGATCACAGTAATAGCAGAACCTAACAAAAGTAGTGTGATAGCAAGGGCCAATGGCATGCATATCTTTTTTAAAATTTAACATGTACATATCAGTAGGCCAAGAAGCCCCATTGTAGGAATGGTAGTAAAGGCAACAGGTGGGTGGCATAAGGTGGATTGCAGTATCAGAATGGTGGCAGCAGCATGTCACCAGAAGTAACGGCCTATTTTGCACAACATTTCAGTGTGTGAGCACACTACAATATGATCATTAGTAGCAGAATGATTTATTTTGTTGCATAAGGCACCAATGTCTGGAAATCTAGTTGATCCATGCCTGATTCATGTTTATGAAGGTTATTTTCTCAACATTTTGGGACAAAGGGCGAGTTCTCTTAGGCTAACTGTGCCCCCTTCACTGAACACCCACTCTGATGCCACACTATTGGCCGGGAAGGAAAGCATGTTGCGGCCACACTTCAAGTTTGCATGTCCAGTAGTCCAGGGGATCTTGGATGCGGGGAGACAGGATACAGTCCAAGTATGCCACCACCTGCTGGATCAGGTTCTGCTGCATGTCCAACTGCTGCTAGGTGATTTCCTCAAAAGGTGGTTCAAGAAAACTGGTTCAGAGACTCCAGACTTAACTTGCTGCTTATGGAGTTGGTGCTGTTCCTATCTCCCCCCAGTCTACACAAACATGAAATCATGCATCTGGCCATTTGCACAAGTGACTCAGAGGGTCTCCCTGTTTCCATCTCCACTGCATACTGCCATGGTCTGTCAGGGTCATCTGCGTCGTCTTTGTCCTCCCACTCCTCATGCTCCTCTACTGTCCCTTGGGTAGATAAACCACCTAGTTGTGTATAAACTTCCTGTGCATTTATGTCCTCCTCCTCAGGGCTCAGGTGGCCGTGAGATGCAAGCGCCATATCTTCTGTCCCCTCGCCAATCATATTTCTCAGCATCTCCTCCTGGAGGTGAAGGACTAGAATGGCATCATTCATCCTGTAGTCCTGCTGACTGACAAATAAAGTGGCCTCCTCAAAGGGCCTGAGCAAACGGCATGTGTCACCCATAAGCTGCTTCTGGCTAAGACGGAAATTACACCGGGGAGTAAACCTGTCCGTCTGCTGTATTAAGAAATCATTGACCACCTTCCTTCCTTGGCTCGTACTGGTGTGCCTGGGCTGGAACTACATTTATCCAATGGGCTGTGAATGAAATATATTGTCCTTGATCATAGTTACAATTCCATTAATCAGCGCTAGTGTGAACTCTAACAGACACCGAGAGGCCCGAGGACTGGCCCACCTTCTGCTCAACATATGTGTGCAGGGCTGGTTCAGCTTGTTTGGAAAATGTAATGTTGGCTAGGGACTCTCCACATTGGGTGGGCACAAGCCATCAGTTCTTTGAAATGTGCAGTCAGATTGGCTGCCCGCATGACATTATGGGTGATCTCACATTCCCAGGATTCTTACTTTCACTTTCTAACATGTGTAGCTGCCAATTTAGGGAAAAAAAGTATTTGTTACCACGAAGGAAATTCAGATTAATTGCGAATCGATTTTTTCCTAAACTTTGGATCAAATTCCACTTTTGATGCTTCACTCAACACTATCCCAAAGTATGCATATAAACAAGAGCCAGCACTCAGTGGATGTTTTGTCCACTACACATGGGGGCTCAAGGGTGTCCTACTACTGCTGGCAACTTGTTCCCCCTAGCAGTGGCACCTACAGTATTACTACTGGATCTGCTTCCTCAGGATGTGGATGCAGTTGACTACAATGATGAAGCAGGGATCCATCAGCTCCTTTTACCATTATTCACTCTGTAACCAGCAGTTTGATGCAAGCAGGCACTATGAAGTGTTGGACCAGACAGATCGGAGCATATCTGTATTTAGAGATCTGCTTTGTTTGTCATGGGAAATGTGGACTAGGTTAGTATGTCCTGTGTAACAGGTACAGCAGTGGGCATCATACTATATTGGAGAAGGCATCAGACTGTGCTGGAAGCACATAAGATAGCATTATGCTGTGTATGGGGCAAAGGGTCAACACATTAGCAGTGTGATGGGCTGGACAAAGCAGTGCTGTGGGGCAGAGCTTAGGCTACTTTCACACTAGCTTTTTTTAATTCCGGTATTGAGTTCCGTCATAGGGGCTCAATACCGGAATAAAACGCTTCAGTTTTGTCCCCATTCATTGTCAATGGGGACAAAACTGAACTGAAGACAACGGAATGTTCCTAAAAGCATTCCATTCCGTCTTCAGACCGGAGAGCAAACCGCAGTATGCTGCGGTTTGCTCTCCGGTCCAGGCATCCGCACCAAGACAGATTCGTCATAACCCCCAATGAAAGTCAATGGGGACGGATCCGTTTGGTTTGACACAATGGTGAACGGATCCGTCCTCCATTGACTTTCAATGGAGTTCATGACGGATCCGTCACCTGCACACATACATACATGCACACATACAGACATACACAGACATATACACATACAAATACACATACATACTTCTAGGCTCCCGGCAGGTCTCCACAGCGCAGGAGGAGCAGGACTGCGTGCACACAGGACGATTCCCCAAAGTGCCCAGCAGAGGGCGCTGTGGGGAATCGTCCTATGTCTGCACCGTCCTCCTCCTGTACTGTGCTGCGCGGAGCTGCCAGGAGCATGTAAGTATGTATGTGTCTGTGTGTGTCTCTGTCTGTCTGTCTGTGTGTGTGTATGTACTATGTGACATGTGTGGGGCTGCCCCACACATGTACCTGCGGCAGCACGTATCCGGCGGCACCCTTCACCTGCCGGATCCGTACTGCCGCTAGTGTGAAAGAGGCCTTAGCCGTGCTACAGGACAGAGCTTAGTGGTGTAACAGGAGTCCCATATATAACTTTGCTTGGGGCCCTGTAAAATACAAATCTGTCCTTGCCAGCATTAAATCCAATATAAGATGTAATAAGCAGTATTTTTTAATCACATTGGTGTACAATATATATATATATATATATATATATATATATATATATATATATATATATATATACTAGCAGAAAGACCCGGCTTCGCCTGGGTATATTTCATCTATTTATTTAATGTTTCTGTGTGTCGTTGCAGAGAGAAAGTCAATGCAGCTGACAGAAATTGATTTTTACCTTCATTTTTTCAATCCCTATTGGCTGCGGAGTGGGAGGGGGTGTGGTTTAATGGGACACGGGGGGGGTTAAGTCCTTCATTTCAGGGTGGCCTGAATTATAGGTTAATGCCATGGTAATTTGAGGAAACACAATGGGTAGCAGTGGAAGAAAACATTGCTTTGCGCGGGTATATTTAACCCCCTCCCGACCAGCGCCGTACATGTACGGCGCTGCGGGAAGTGACTTCCCGACCAGCGCCGTAGTGCTACGGCGCGCTGATCGGGCGGGTGCGGGAGCTGCGCCCGCCCGATTAGCGGCGGGGGTCCGGCTGTGCCCAGTAGCCGGACCCCTGATGTATGCACCAGCATCGGTGAAAACACCGATGCCGGTGCATTAACCCTTCATGTGCCGCGGTCAGCGCTGACCGCGGCACATGCGGTGGGAAGGGGTTGCCATCGGGTCCCCGCGCTGCTGTGACGGGGACCCGATGGCTGAGATAGCAGCCGGATGCCTTCCTTAGGCATCCGGCTGCTATCTACGGAAGCCTGTGAGATCCAGCCCCCTGGATCTCACAGGCAGTGTGCTGGAAGTGTATTACATTGAGTAATACACTTCCAGCCAATGCATTACAATACAGAAGTATTGTAATGCATTGTAAGGGGATCAGACCCCCAAAAGTGAAAAAAAAAAGTGTAAAATAAGAAAGTTAAAAAAAGTGAAAAAAATAAAGTTTTACAAAAAAAAAGTTTCAAGTTCCCCCCCCCAAAAAAAACGTCATTTTTACAAAATAATATAAAAAAAATTGTAAAAAATAGTGAAAAAAAAAAAATAGACATATTAGGTATCGCCGCGTCCGTATCGACCGGCTCTATAAAAATAGCACATGATCCACCCCGTCAGGTGCACGCAGTAAAAAAAAAAAAAAAACTGTGCCAAAACAGACATTTTTGGGTCACCTTGCCTTACAAAAAGTGTAATAGCAGGTGATCAAAAAAGCGTATGTACCCCAAAATGGTACCAATCAAACCGTCATCTTGTCCCGCAAAAAATGAGACCCTACCTAAGACAATCGCCTGAAAAATAAAAAAAATATGGCTCTCAGAAAATGGCAACACAAAAAGTATTTTATTTTGTTAAAAAAATAAATCTAATGTGTAAAACTATCCAAAAATAAAAAAGTTAGACATATTGGGTATCGCCACGTCCGTAACAACCTGCTCTATAAAAATATTGCATGAGATGGCCCCCCAGGCGAATGCTGTAAAAAATTTTTTTTAAAAACTAAGCCAAAACAGACATTTTTTTCCCTTTTGTCTCACAAAAAGTGTAATAGCAGGCGATCAAAAAGGCGTATTTACCCCAAAATGGTACCAATCAAACCGTCATCTTGTCCTGCAAAAACGATACCCTACCTGAGACAATCGCCTGAAAACTGAAAAAAATATGGCTCTTTGAAAAGGGCAACACAAAATAAAGATTTTATTCTGTTCAAAAAATAAATCTAATGTGTAAAACTATCCAAAAATAAAAAAGTTAGACATATTGGGTATTGCCGCGTCCGTAACAACCTGCTCTATAAAAATATTGCATGAGATGGCCCTCCAGGCGAATGCTGTAAAAAAATTTTTTTAAAAACTAAGCCAAAACAGACATTTTTTTCCTTTTTGTCTCACAAAAAGTATAATAGCAGGCGATCAAAAAGGCGTATTTACCCCAAAATGGTACCAATCAAACCGTTATCTTGTCCTGCAAAAACGATACCCTACCTGAGACAATCGCCTGAAAACTGAAAAAAATATGGCTCTTTGAAAAGGGCAACACAAAATAAAGATTTTATTCTGTTCAAAAAATAAATCTAATGTGTAAAACTATCCAAAAATAAAAAAGTTAGACATATTTGGTATCATCGTGTCCGTAAAAACCTGCTCTATAAAAATATTACATGAGATGGCCCCCCGGGTGAATGCTGCAAAAAAAAAAAAAAAACTATGCCAAAACAACCATTTTTTTTCCCTCTTGCCTCACAAAAAGTGTAATAGCAGGCGATCAAAAAGGTGTATTTACCCCAAAATGGTACCAATCAAACCGTCATCTTGTCCTGCAAAAACGGTACCCTACCTGAGACAATCGCCTGAAAACTGAAAAAAATATGGCTCTTTGAAAATGGCAACACAAAAAAAAGATTTTATTCTGTTCTAAAATGCATCTAATGTGTAAAACTTTCCAAAAATAAAAAAGTTAGACATATTGGGTATCGTCGCGTCCGTAACAACCTGCTCTATAAAAATATTTCATGAGATAGCCCCCCAGATGAATGTTGTAAAAATTTTTTTTAAAAAAACCATGCCAAAACTGCTATTTTTTCACCTTGACTCACAAAAACTGTAATACAAAGCGATCCAAAAGTCTTATGTACCCCAAAATGGTACCAATCAAACCGTCATCTCGTCCCGCAAAAAATGAGCCCCCACATAAGACAATAACTCAAAAAGTTAAAAATCAACGGCACCCGCAAACCAATCCATCAAAATCTGTTCTGCAAAATCCATATGGCGCTCCTTCTGTTTTGAGTCCTGCCATGTGCCCCCACAGCAGTTTGCCACCACATATGGGGTGTTGCCGTATTCAGGAGAAAATGGGTAACAAATTATGGGGTGCTTTTCTCCTGTTACCCCTTGTGAAAATGAAAAATTTGGGGCTAAAGCAACATTTTATTGGAAGAAATGAAACTTTTCATTTTCACAGCCTGGTGTTTCCAAATTCCGTAAAACGCTTAGGGGGTCAAAGTGGCCAGAACCCCCCTTAATATATTCTTTGAAGGGTGTAGTTTCCAAAATGGGGTCACTTTTTCAGGGTTTCCACTGAAGGGGTACGTCAGGGTCTCTCAATTACAAAATGGTGCCTAAAAACTATTCTAGCAAAATCTGCCTCCAAAATCCGTATGGCGCTGCTTTCCTTCTGACCACTGCCACAAACCCATAGAGACGTTTACCACTACATATGGGGTATTTCTGTAAACTGCAGAATCAGAGTAATGTATATTGAGGTTTAGTTTGCTGTTAACCCTTGCTGTATTGCAAGAAAAAAAATATTAACATGAATAATCTACCAAAAAAGTGAAATTTTGAAATTTCACCTCCATTTTCCTTTAATTCTTGTGGAACACCTGAAGGGTTAACAAAGTTTGTAACAGCAGTTTTTTATAACTTGAGGGGTGTAGTTTCTAAAATGGGGTCATTTATGGGGGGTTTCATTATGTAAGCCCCTCAAAATCACTTTATATCTGAATTGGTGTTTAAAAAAATGGTTTTGGAAAATTTGGTGAAAATTTGAAAAATGGCTTCTAAACTTCTAAGCCCTCTAACGTCCTAAAAAAGTAAAATTACATTTACAAAATGATGCCAACATAAAGTAGACATAAGGGGAATGTAAAATAATAACTATTTTTGGAGGTATTACTGTGTATTTTGAAAGTAGAGAAATTGAAATTTGGAAATTTGGAAATTTTTCCAAATTTTTGGTAAATTTGGGATTTTTTCATAAATAAGGGTGAAATATATTGACTCAAATTTATGACTGTCATGAAGTACGATGTGTCACAAGAAAACAATCTCAGAATGGCCTAGATAAGTAAAAGCGTTCCAAAGTTATTACCACATAAAGTGACACATGTCAGATTTGCAAAAAATGGCCCGGTCAGGAAGGTGAAAACAGGCCCGGGGTTGAAGGGGTTAATCTATTTCATTTAATGTTTCTGTGTGTCGTTGCAGAGAGAAAGTCATCCTCCCTTCCATCCCTGCAGCTGACAGATGTTGATTTTTACCTTCAATTGTTCAATCTCCATTGGCTGCTGAGTGGGAGGGGTCATGGCCTGACTGAGTCGGGGGCGTGACGTTGCAAGACCTGGGGCGGGGTTTTAAGTCCTTCTTTTGATGGTGGCTAGAATTACAGGTCGATGCCATGGTAATTTATGAGAACACACCATGGGTAACAGTGGAAGAAAACATTGCTTTGCACGGGTATATTTAATCTATTTCATTTAATGTTTCTGTATGTTGTTGCAGAAAGAAATCCAACTTCCCTCCCACCCCTGCAGCTGACAGAAGTTGATTTTTACCTTCATTTTTTCAATCCCCGTTGGCTGCGGAGTGGGAGGGGGCGTGGCCTGACAGAGTCGGAGCGTGGTTTCCCGAGATCTGGGGCGGGGGTCAGAGTGGCATGAATTACAGGTCAATGACATGGTAATTTATGGGGACCCGCAATGGGTAGCAGTGGAAAAAAACATCTTTTATTAGTACTGAATGGTCATAGTCTAAAATTAGTCAATTTCATCTACCATTTTTGTGTGTCGTTGCAGAGAGAAATTCACCCTCCCACCCCTGCAGCTGATTTTTTTCAATCCCCGTTGCCTGCGGAGTGGGAGGGGGCGTGGCCTGGCAGAGTTGGGGGTGTGGATTATCAAGATGCTTCGAACGGTTGTAGTCTGAAATTAGTCTATTTCATCTAAAATTTTGTGTGTCATTGCAGAGAGAAATTCACCCTCCCACCACTGCAGCTGACAGAAATTTATTTTTCCCTTCATTCTTTCAATCCCTGTTGGCTGCGGAGTGGGAGTTGTGGGTGTGGCTTAGCAAAGCACTTCGCATAGGTGATTTCGCATAGGTGATTTAATCTATTTCATTTAATGTTTCTGTGTGTCGTTGCAGAATGGCTGCAGAGTGATAGGGGGCGTGGTCTGATAGAGTTGGGGGCGTAGCTTAGCAAGACGATTCGAACAGTTGTAGTCTATAATTAGTCTATTTTATCTAAAATTTTTGTGTGTCGTTTCAGAGAAAAATACACCCTCCCACCCCTGCAGCAAACAGAAGTTTATTTTTACCTTTATTTTTTCAATCCCTGTTGGCTGCGGAGTGGGAGGGGGCGTAACCTGACAAAGTCGGGGGCGTGGATTAGCAAGACGCTTCACATGGGTGTATTTAATCTATTTCATTTAATGTTTCTGTGTGTCGTTGCAGAAAGAAAGTCAACCTCCCACCCATCCCTGCAGCTGACAGAAGTTGATTTTTACCTTTATTTTTTCAATCCCTGTTGGCTGCGGAGTGGGAGGGGGCGTTGCCTTACAGAGTCGGGGCGTGACTTAGCAAAGTGCTTCGCATAGGTGCATTTAATCTATTTCATTTAATGTTTCTGTGTGTCGTTGCAGAATGTCTGCGGAGTGAGAGGGGGCGTGGCCTGACAGAGACAGGGCGTGGCTTAGCAAAAGGCTTCGAACAGTTGTAGTCTATAATTAGTCTATTTCATCTAAAATTTTTGTGTGTCGTTGCAGAGAGAAATTCACCCTCCCACCCCTGCAGCAAACAGAAGTTTATTTTTACCTTTATTTTTTCAATCCCTGTTGGCTGCGGAGTGGGAGGGGGCGTGGCCTTACCGAGTCGGGGCATGGCTTAGCAAAGTGCTTTGCATAGGTGCATTTAATCTATTTCATTTAATGTTTCTGTGTGTCGTTGCAGAATGGCTGCGGAGTGAGAGGGGGCGTGGCCTGACAGAGACGGGGCGTGGCTTAGCAAAAGGCTTCGAACAGTTGTGGTCTATAATTAGTCTATTTCATCTAAAATTTTTGTGTGTCGTTGCAGAGAGAAATTCACCCTCCCACCCCTGCAGCAAATAGAAGTTTATTTTTACCTTCATTTTTTTTAATTCCCATTGGCTGCGGAGTGGGAGGGGGCGTGACCTGACAGAGTCGGGGGTGTGGATTAGCAAGACGCTTCTCATGGGTGTATTTAATCTTTTTTATTTAATGTTTGTGTGTGTTGTTGCAGAAAGAAAGTCAACCTCCCACCCATCCCTGCAGCTGACATAGTTGGGGGTGTGGCTTAGTGTGACCTGGGGTGGGGGTTTTAAGTACTTCTTTTAGGGTGGCCTGAATTAAAAGGTCAATACCATGCTTATTTATGAGCCCACGCAATAGGCAGCAGTGGAGGAAAACATCTTTTATTACTACTGAACTGTAGTAATAGAAAAAAACATAAGTTATATTTATGGTAACCGGAATACCTTTAACAGTGTCAGTAAATAGAAATGGATGAGATCCTCAGCTGCTGATAATTACCTGGTTGTTATGGAAACCTGCCCTCCCTGAGTGGCTTTGCAGAGAATGGCAGTTGGAGTTTAAAACCAAAGCTCCCAGTTGTAATGTTGGCTAATGGAGATCATATTTTGGGAATATCTCGGGAACGGTACGTCCTAGAGAGATGAGACCTGGTCTAAAACCTTCCCGGACACCTGTTGTACCTGTGTGCCGAATTTGATGAAAATCGGTCCAGTAGTTTGGTCGCGCATAGAGATCAGACAGACAGACAGACAGAAATTCATTTTTATATTATTAAGATATATATATATATATATATATATATATATATATATATATATATATATATATATATATATATATTACCAGTGTGAATAACAAATAAATGTATTAAAAATGAGTACGATTAATAATGATACAGAAAAATGTGTCAAACATTAACAATGTCCCAATACAAAAAGTCAGAGCAATAAATGTACAGTACAGATTACAAAGCAGTGTTGATTGGTGGAACAGAGAATGGAACAGAGTGAACAGAGATGCATGTGTACTGCCGCTATACTGCTTTCTCAGGAAGGAAAGCTGTATAGCACCAAACCGGAGGTCCTCTGTTCACATGGCCACCAATTAGCACTTATCTGTATTGGTCTACATTATAATTTATTATGACATTTTTAGTGGGAACATTGATATTACTTAATACTGCATTATTGGTTTTATTCATTTTTAAGACAACTATTTGTTATACTCTTATATTATTTGTTTTTTTTTCTACACCAATGTGATTTACAAATGCTGCTTATTACTTCTTATATAGCATTTAATGTGGACACTGGTTCATATGTTTACTTTCGGATCATTATTAGTGTGTGTGTGTACATATAGGGGTTTCATTTGGAACCAGGTCTATGTGGAGATTTGTGACTTTATTTGGGGTCACAGTCAGTTCTATGCTATTTTGGGTAGTCTTTTAATTGGTCTTAATCTTTTTGCAGCTTTTTATGCCATTTGTATGATTTATTACTGATAAAATAAACAAATGTTATTACTTTTGATCTGTTTTATGCATGCCTGCTTTCTCTGCGTGTTCTCATCAGAGATAGTAAACACTCAACAGAAAGGGAGACATAATGGATATGTCAGGCTTATGAGTGTCACATGTTCTTGGTAAATAGTTATTAAATTAACAACACAGAATTGTTAGTATTATTGTCCTCTTAACCTATTGGAACTACAGTGCCTTGAAAAAGTATTCATACCCTTGACCTTTTCCACATTTTTACATGTTACACCCACATAGTTAAATGTATTTTATTAGGATTTTAAGTGATGAACCAACACAAAATAGCAAGTATGTGTGAAGTGGAAAGAAAATGATTCATGGTTTTCTAATTTTTTAATAAATAAAAATCTGAAAATTGTGGTGTGTATTTGTATTCAGCCTCCTGTACCCTGATACTCCTAAATAAAATCTATTGTGACCAATTGCCTTCAGAATTCACCTAGTAGAATCCATCTATGTTTCATATATTCTTAATATACAGATGTGCCCACACTTAAAGGGAATGTGTCATCTCCGAAACACCCCCTGAACAAGAGTAAGCGGTGTATAGTGTAAGTCATGCTGAATCTGAATATGTAAGTTTTATCTTTATACTCGCTTCCATTCCGATGCTGTGCTCCCACAAACCAGCAGTAAAATGCATTGAGAGGACTCTTCTTTGAGTCCTCTCCACTATGTGAGTGAGCACCGGAGTCCACTGAGTGCATTTTACTGCTGGTTTGTCAGGGCACAGCGTCAGAATGCAAGTGAGTATGAAGATAAAACTTACATATTCGGATTCAGCATCACTTACACTATACAACGCTTACTCTAGTTCAGGGGGTGTTTCAGAGATGACAGGTTCCCTTTAACTGATCACTTATCTCAACATGTCCTGAGATGTGTGTCACGAAATGACGTTATATCTAAATTGGATAAATTGCAATACAACGTTCAGACACCAGGTGACGCATGATGTTAATAGCTATACAACGTTAAGACACCAGGTGGCGCATTGTGTTACTAGCTAATACCTGAACTTAATTACAACTGTGAAATTTGGCAGGGTTGCCTGTGTATCTAATCCAATCATATGTGATACTGTCTTCTTAGCTGTGTACCTAATCCTAAGATGTATTATACTGTCTGCTGAGCTAATGTATCTAATTCGATCATGTGTGATACTGTCCTCTGAGCTGTGTATCTAATCCTACCATTCTGCTGAGCTGTGTATCTAATCCTATCATTTGTGATACTGCCCTGTGAGCTGTGTATCTAATCCTACCATGTGTGATACTGTCTGCTGAGCTGTGTATCTAATTCTGCCATGTGTGATACTGTCTGCTAAGCTGCTAAACTGTGTATCTAATAGTGTCATGTGTGATAATGTTTGCTGAGCTGCTGCATCTAATCCTGTTACATAGTGGAAGGAGCAGTGTCCCCAGCAGCACAGAGGATTTCAAGAGAGAAGTGTGCTGATATAGTGGAGGTCACAGGGTGAGATCTACACAGTGGAAGGAGCAGGTTCCCAGCAGCACAAAGGATTTCAGGAGAGAAGTGTGCTGATCTTGTGGAGGTCAACCGTGGCCGTATTGGGACCGCATGCGGCAGGTCCGCAATACACAGGCACTGGCCATGTACACCCTACATCGCTGGAATGGGTCCACAATCCCAGAGATGCAGTGCGGTGCGGAACGGAGGCACGGATCGGAAGGCCACGGAAGCACTGCGAGTGCTTCTGTGGTGTTTCTGTCCGTTCCTCCGCACCACAAAAAAATAGAACATGTTCTATTATTCTGCGGTGCGGATGGATCGTGGACCCATTCAAGTTTAAAGGGTCTCAATCCGCCCCGCCCACCGCACGGATGTTGCTTGCGCATTGGGGACTGCAAATTGTGGTCCAATGCACGGAATGGCCACACAACTGCCGTGACCATGATCCCTTACATAGTGGAAGGACCAGGGTCCTCCCAGCAGCACAGAGTATTTTGGGAGAGGAGTGTGCTAATCTTGTGGAGGTCAGAGGATGAGAGTTAGTAGGATGCTCAGGGTCCCAGCAGCACAGAGTATTTCAGGAGAGGAGTGTGCTGAGCTGTGTATGTAATCCTACCATGTGTGATACTGTCTGCTGAGTTTTGTATCTAATCCTACCTTGTGTGATACTGTCTGCTGAGCTGTGTATCTAATCCTACCTTATGTAATACTGTCTATGAAGCTATTGTATGTATCTGTATAGAGTGTTATACGGATACGGCACAGAGATAAGGAGCTCTCCTTTCTGTACATACACTCCTGAGATAACAGAAGTGGGGGGGGGTGCTGCTGTATTTTACTCCCCCATCATCCGTTTTAACAGAAGAGAGTATTCTGTCTGGATGTGATGTGTGTAGTTAATATGTATTTATATAGCCACCATATTCCTTAGCACTTTACAATTCAGAGGGTTCATGTACAAAACAAAAGATATCACAAAGTTATCGACTAATATACAACTAAACCACTAGGAGTGAGGCCCCTGCTCGCAAGAGCTTACAATCTATAAGGAAGTAGGGGTGACACAAAAAATGCGTGAATGCATCACCTCCACACTGACTCCTGACCATTCTTTTCAATGTTATGTATTCATCAGTGTCACTTATATCTGTGTTCAGGAAACTCGCAGCATCGTCTATATAGTGCGTGTTTGATGCAGCTCTCGTCCCATAGAAGTGAATGGGGCTTGCAAGAAAAATGGATGGCATCTGGATACCCATACATATCTAATCCTAATTCACACATACGTGGATTTTCAAGGACCATCATCCGTGAAAACGGGGCCTTCCGTCCTGCTGAGTGTACGAGCGCATGGCGTCATTGGTTACTATGACGCCATGCGCTTTGAGCCGCCGCTGCTGCACGGTAATACACACTGGTATGATCTATACCAGTGTATTACTGTGCAGTGGCAGCACGAAGAGCATGGCGTCATAGTAACCAATGACACCGTGCGCTCGTACACTCAGCAGGACGGCAGGCTGGGTTTTCACGGACCGTGGTGAAAATCCACGTATATGTCAATTAGGATTAGATATATATGCGTATCCAGATGCCGTCCATTTTGCTTGCAAGCCCCATTCACTTCTATGGGGCAAGAGGTGCATCAAACACGCATGATATAGACGAGCAGGGGCTCTTAGTGGTTCAGTTGTATATTAGCTGGTAACTTTGTGATATCTTTTGTTTTGTACATGAACCCTCTCAATTGTAAAGTTCTGAGGAATATGGTGGCGCAATATAAATAAATATTATTATTATTCACTACACACATCACATCCAGACAGAAAACTCTCTTCTATTAAAAAGGGTAATGGGGGACTAAAATACAGCAGCACCTCCCTTATTTCCGCAGTGTATGTACAAAAAGGAGAGCTCCTTATCTCTGTATCAGTATAACACTCTATACAGATACATACAATAGCTTCATAGAAAGTATCACACAAGGTAAGACTAGAACCACAGCTCAGCAGACAGTATCACACATGGTAGGATTATATACACAGCTCACAGGGCAGTATCACAAATGATAGGATTAGATACACAGCTCACCAGACAGTATAAAACAGGATAGGATTAGATACACAACTCAGCAGACAGTATCACACATGATAGTTTTAGATACACAGCTCAGCAGACAGTATCACACAGGATAGGATTAGATACACATCAGACAGTATCACACAGGATAGAATTAGATATATGGCTCAGCATACAGTATCTCACATGATTGGATTACATACAACACTCAGCAGACAGTATCACACAAGATAGCATTAGATACACAACTCATCAGACAGTATAACACAATATAGGATTAGATACAGAACTCAGCAGACAGTATCACACAGGATAGGATTAGATAAATAACTCAGCAGACAGTATCACACATGATGTTTGGATTTTGGATTTAGTGTTCCTTTATCCTCATGTGTTTGACTTTCACACACTTAATGTTCTCAGTAGATCTCACCAAATTTAGCTGGGTATGCCGATAAATATCTCATATCTGAGGCTAGCTGCTCTAAACAAAAGAAAAATCAGCTGAGCAATAAGCTAAATGTGGAGCACTCAGCGTCCAGTGGTTGTGACGTGTATTACAGTTATTTAGAGTTTAGTTACAATCTCGCAATATCATGTTGTTTTGCTGTCAGGACAAAATTGACACCCCTTCCAGTTTGGAGATCTGGTAAGAGTGGACGCATCTGTAACTACAGCTGTTTTGAGAAGGCCTCAGATATTTGTTAGTGAACATTAGTGATCAAACAGAATGAAACCCAAAGAACACACCAGACAGGTCAGGGATAAAGCTGTGGAGAAGTGTAAAGCAGAGTTAAGTTATAAAAAAATATCCCAAGCTTGGAACATCTCATGGAGCACTGTTCAATCCATCATCCAAAAATGGAATAAGTATGACACAAATGCAATCCTACCAAGACATGGACATCCACCTAAACGGACAGCCCAGGCAAGGAGAGCACTAATTAGAGAAGCAGTCAAGTTGCCTAAGGTCACTCTGGATGAACTGCAGAGATCCACAGCTCAGGTGGGAGAATCTGTCCACAGGACAACTATTATTCTTGTACTCCACAAATATGGCCTTTATGGAAGAGTGGAAAGAAAAAAAGCCATTTTTTAAAGCAAGCCATAAGAAGTCCAGTTTGCAGTTTCCCACATGCCATGTAGGGACATACGTGGAAAAGAAGGTGCTGTGGTCAGGTGAGACCAAAAGTTGAACTTTTTGGCCTAAATGCAAAACTCTATGTGTTACAGAAAACTAACATTGCACATCACCCTGAACACACCATCCCCACCATGAAACATGGTGGTGGCAGCATCATGCTGTGAGAAGACTGATGAGGCTACATAGAGGGCAATCCTGTAGGAAAACCAGCTAGAGGCTGCAAAAGACTTGAGACTGGGGTGGAGGTTCACCTTCCAAAAGGACAACAACCCTAAATATACAGCCAAAGCTACAATGGAATAGTTTATATCAGGGGTACTCAACTGGCGAATCTGGACCACGGTTGCCAGCTTTCCGGACCCCTGCATACACCCTGGTGTCGCTCTCAGGGAGGTGCCAGAGTCCAGAAGCAATCAATACAGATGTAAGCGCTCATTGCTGGAGTGCAGGGAGCTGTGGTCCTGTCACTCACCGCTCAGTTCCCCATGCTCCTCCCCTCCTTCAGGCCGCCGGCGCACAGAATGGTGAAGCAGGAAGACTTCTCCCTGCTCCTCCATTCAGTCTGCACAGCCTGTGTGGGTGGAGCCTGAAACCTGGAAATCTGCATAAGCTCCGCCCACACAGTCCTGCAGAGCGATCTGTGCCTGCAGTGAAGACAGAATTGTGAGCTTCAAGAACGGGACAAGGTGAGTAGGTGCAGTGTTTTTTGTTCTGTTTTTCTATACAGAAGGGGCACAGAGGACTTTGTTACCATGGAGGGGACACAGAGGGCTTTATCACCATGGAGGGGGCACAGAGGGCTTTATCACCATGGAGGGGGCACAGAGGGCTTTATCACCAAGAAGGGGGCACAGAGGGCTTTATCACCATGGAGGGGGCACAGAGGGCTTTATCACTATGGAGGGGCACTGAGGACTTTATCACTATGGAGGGGCACTGAGGACTTTATTACTATGGAGGAGGCACAGAGGAGAGGTCTTTATTACTATGGAGGGGGGAGAGGACATTACTAACGTGAAGGGGCACAATGGCCATTTTTACTATGGAGGGGGAACAATGGGCATTTTTACTCTGGAGGGGCACAGGGCATTACTACTATGGAGGGAGCACAGAGGGCATTATGCACGCTACTTCAGCGCTGTCTTCTCCTCCGGCTGCGGCACAGACTCTTGTATGCACGGCGCATGCGCGAGATGCGCCGCAGCTGGGGGAGAAGACAGCACTGAAAGGGCGTGCATAATTAGCTGGAGGGCGGTGCTGGGCTCCGAAATCTGCGGTGTGTCCGGGCTCCAACGGCTCGCAGGACCTCCCCTTGGGCTCCTTATCCAGGTATTTCACATGTTAATAAAAACGCTTTTTTATGTAAACTACTGCCCTAATAACAATTACACTTACATATTTACAATCACAGCAGTAAGGCCAGTATAGAGATGTAATTATCTCTATACCCAATATCCTGCTGACAGAATCCCTTTAAGGTTTTGAGTGTAACGTGAAAAAAGGTGGAAAAGTCCAAAGGGTATATGTACTTCAAGGCACTGTAGATTTAAATATGCTGTCCTTAATAAGGACAGCATGTTGTAATAAAGATCATTTTCTAACCAAAATAAGCCTGTTGACATTTTCATTTGAAATACTGTATTAATTTAGCAAGAATCCTTGCATTCATCAAGAAATGTTCCACCATCCATATTAAATAGTAATTTTATAAATGAGTATGGGAGTATATTCCTTTACTGAAAGACTTATGGAAAAGTCAAATTTAATTTTCCTATATCTGTTTTAAACAAAACTGGGAACATAATATATTTAGGTCTTTGGAATTTCTAATGAATTATAACTAGGTCGCTGGTTAGGTCAAGTCGGCAAATTGTAATTACAACCCTAATTGCTGAAATGAATGAAATCTAATAGCATTGCTTGGTAGAATTTACAGTTAATTATATAGCTGGCTAAATTGCATGTGCAAACATTGAAAAATCCAGAGGACTGAGGCAATTTTAAAGATGACTTTGACTTTATAAGAAATTTAGAAAAGTTTTTAATTATTAGAGGTGGAGCGTAGCCTCACCTATTGCCCCTTTGTAAAAAATACAGACCATTTATTAGGAAATTACAGGAAGAAACAGATGCAAATCAGCTCTTAGCAAGCTCTGCCTTTGATGCCACCAGATGTACAGTAAGGTAGCTCTCGTCTAAGTTAATGTTCGACCTTTTAAAATAAGACATGACTTGGATAATAATTAAGCCAGCACCTCATCTGCAGACAGCTGTTTCAGGGTGTTTGCCCCTCATCAGTGCAGAACATTAAAGGGAACCTGTCATCTCTGAAACACCCCCTGAACTAGAGTAAGTGTTGTATAGTGTAAGTGATGCTGAATCCGAATATGTAAGTTTTATCTTCATACTCACTTCCATTCCGACACTGTGCTCCCACAAACCTGCAGTAAAATGCACTCAGTGGACTCCGGTGCTCACTCACATAATGGAGAGGACTCAAAGAAGAGTCCACTGAGTGCATTTTTCTGCAGGTTTGTGGGAGCACAGCGTCAGAATGGAAGTGAGTATGAAGATAAAGCTTACATATTCGGATTCAGCATCACTTACACTATACAACGCTTACTGTAGTTCAGGGGGGGTTCCGAGATGACAGGTTCCCTTTAACCCCTTCGCGCCCGGAGCTTTTTTCGGTTCTGCATTTTCGTTTTGCGCTCCCTGCCTTCAAACAGCCATAACTCTTTTATTTTTCTGTTCACATAGCTGTATGAGGGCTTGTTTTTTGCGGGACAAGTTGTACTTTCCAACGCCACCATTTAATATTGCATACGGTGTAGTGGGAAGCGGGAAAAAAATTCCAAACCGGGTGAAATTGCAAAGAAAACGCTATTCCGCTACAGTTCTACGGGTTTCTTATTTACAGCGTTCGATGTGCATTAAAACTGATCCATTACTTTCATTCTACTGGTCAGTACGAATCCGGCAATACCTAATATGTATAGTTTTTCCTGCGTTTTCATAGTGATAAAATAATTAGAAAGTTGCCCTTTTTTTTTTTTTTCCTTGTCAAATCTTGACCCCTATAACTTTTTGGTATTTATGTGTACAGAGCTGTATGGGGGCTCATTTTTTGCGGGACGATCTGAAGTTTTTATTGATACCATTCTGGGGTGTGTATGACTTTTTGATCACTTTTTATTTAATTTTTTTAGAAAAAAAAAGCGACAAAAAACGGCAAATCGCCATTTGGACGCTTTTTTCTGCCACACAATTCGCCGTATTGGAATTTTTTTTTATATTTTAAAAGTACGGGCGTTTTCGGTCACGGTGATACCCATGATGTCTATATTTATTGTTATTTAGGTATTTATTTTTTACTTATACGGAAAGGGGGTGATTTGAACTTTTACATCTTTTTTATTTTTTATATATTTTTAACATTTTTTTTTATTTTTTTTTACTATTAGAAAGCTCAAATATGGGCTTATATATTGTGGCTTTTTTTTTTCTTTATGAGCAATTCTGGGTTTTATAGACTCAGAAATCCATGAATTGCTCATTTCTTATCCTGGCCATCTAGTGGCCAGAATAAGAATTGCACTTTGAAAACTGTAATCCTCACCAGCGAGGATTACAGTTTTCATATGGTGTACAGACACCCCGATTGGCCACAGGGTGAACCGATTGGCCACAGAAGCGAACGCTTCCGGGTTTAGACGCAACTAGATGCCGTGATCACGTGTGATCACGGCATCTAGTCACCCCGGAAGACGCCGCCGAGACAGTGACGCCCGCCGCACCTGCGAGCGGGCGCCATGTGCCCGCATCGCCCCAGCGCCGTACATGTACGGCGCTGGTCGCGAAGGGGTTAAGTACTGGCTTAACAATGTGAGAGGCCTAGGTCCGGATTTGGGGTATACCATTAGGAAAGACGAATTCTGACTCTCCTCAAGGGAATGTTTCATGTATTCTTAGTTTAACCCCTTCCTGACCGCCCCACGTAAATTTATGTTGGTGGTCAGGACTTTAAATATGGAGCTCACTCATGGGTGCAATCGGTGCTATAGCTGTCGGGTGTCTGCTGTTTAAAACAAACCTATAAAATCGATGATAATGTTGATAGTATACATTTAAGTCTTCAGATGCCATGGTCAAGTGTGACCACAGCATCTGTGCAGTTAAAGACAGGGAGAATGCACTCTGACCATGCTCTGGCTCCCCCAAGCAGGGATTGGGGGAACCGGAAGTAGTGTGTGGCAGCCCTTGTCCTCAAGAGTGGTACAGGTGGCAGGTCTCCATAGGAACACAGTGTAATTCTAATATTGGAGTCTACTAGAGGAGCAATCTGATAATTGCTTGCTTTAGTTCCCTAGGGGAACTGTTAAAAAGAGTAAAAAAGAAAGTTTTAAAAAATATAAAAAGCATTAAAAAATCCAAATCACCCACCTTTCTCAAAATAAAAATAAATAAATAATAAACAAATAACATCGGCATTGGTGCGTGTGAAAATGCCCACACTATTAAAAAAACAAAAACATTAAAATTAGAGATGAGCGAGTAGTGAAATATTCGAAAGTTCAAATTTCGATTCGAATAGACCGCATTATTCGACTATTCGACCGAATATCGAATCCCATTATAGTCTATGGGAAAAAAAATGCTCGCCACTTGGAAATCTCAATTCGACCACTTGGAGGTCACCAAGTCCACCCTGAAACCTCAGAAAATGATGCCAACACTGCTGGAATGCAACTGGGACAGCAGGGGAAGCATGTCTGGGTGCATATAACTCGACAAAGTCGCACTATTATGCCACTATCACAGCCTCTCAACAATACACTCCAAACACAATATAACTTCTATGTAAAGTGAGACAATACAAGGAAACTTTCTTTCTTCTACATTGCCATAGACCCCAAGCCAAACTGTACAAAAAAGAAGAAAAAATTCTGCACCCCTTAAAATCACGTTGCCTATGACAACCACAGATGGCATAGGCAAGGGGGAAAGCAAATAGACCCCACCCCTAATTGTCATTGTGTGTGTGTGTGAAATGTGGTCAGACATGTCTTCTTTAAAATGTAAAAACAACTCAAACACATGCAGAAGCCTTAAAATGCCCAAATTGTTGGCGCTTGAGATGTTGCCATTTAGGCTTGTAGAAATGAAAGCTTTCTGCAACCTGATGGGGGCTGCCATCCATCAGTATCCTGTCCCTAGCCATCACTATTTTTCCCTCTGTGCCATCCCTGTCTTGCCCTAGCACATGTCCCAAAACATCATCCACGCCCGAGTAACACGGTTACTGCAAAAGGCCATTTGATCACCAACACTTGGACAAGCGTTTGAGGCCGGGGATGCTACATCTCCCTGACAGCACACTGGGTGAATGTTGTGGAGGCGGGGACAGGCAAACCTGCTACCCCCACCCAAGTTTTGGGCCTTGGTTCTGTCAGGATTTCCGCAACCCTTACAGACAGCTCGGCAAACCCCTCCTTCTCCTTCTAGATTTGTTAAATCTGTCAACCACCCAGTCAAGTCCACAAAGTCCAGTCCAGTCCAGCTTGAGGTGAGACCTTAAAAAAATTATATGGAGGCGCTTGAGGTGAGCCCTCGAAAAAATTATGTGGAGGCCCAAGAGGTGAGACCTCTTAAAAATTGTGTGGAGGCCCAAGAGCTGAGACCTCTTAAAAATTGTATTAAGGCCCAAGAGCTGAGACCTCTTAAAAATTGTATTAAGGCCCAAGAGGTGAGACCTCTTAAAAATTGTATTAAGGCCCAAGAGGTGAGACTTCTTAAAAATTGTATTAAGGCCCAAAAGCTGAGACCTCTTAAACATTGTATTAAGGCCCAAGAGCTGAGCCATAATAATTTTTTCTTTTTTTTTTTTTAATGCAGCAATTCTACGGCGGTTAAGGAGGAGGAGAAATGGCACTTCATACAGATGGCACTTCACTTTTGGCTGCTTTCCACTGTTGTAGAAGCAAAGTCCGGGTCAATCCACTTGCTGTTCATTTTGATTAGCGTCACCCTGTCGGCACTGTCGGTTGACAGGCGGCTGCGCTTATCGGTTATAATGCCCCCGGCTGCGCTGAACACCCTTTCTGATAGCACACTGGCGGCAGGGCAGGCAAGCACCTCCAAGGCATACAGGGACAGTTCCAGCCACGTGTCCAACTTGGAGACCCAGTAAGTG